>JACEEZ010004665.1:407500-410000 GCA_016584305.1 Chionoecetes opilio | reverse complement strand
AACAACCACCACCCCCACCACCAACCACCCCACCCCCCCCCACCCCCCCCAAACCACCTACCACCTACCACCACCCCACCACCTACCCCACCACCGCCACCACCACCAACCACCAACCCAACCACCCCACCAACCACCGCCACCACCACCCCCCAACCAACCACCCCACACCACCCCCAACCACCACCCCAAACCACCCCCCACCCCCCACCCCACCACCTCACATATCTCCTTGCAGCCTCGACCATTTTTCGCTTCAACTCTTACACATTTCACTCTTTGTTTCCCATTCTCGGAGGCATTTTTGGTTTTTTTGCGACGGCTGAAGCTTGAGGCCTCGAATGCGTCTTGCCACAACGCCACAACCCCGTCACGAAAGCGGCCGTCAAGCTTGGATCTGCATAGAGGGGCCCCCGGAACCCCCTGGAACCCCTTGGAACCTCTTGGAACCCCCTGTAACCCCTGTTGGCTGGAAGCTGTAAAACACGTGATGCAAAGCCGCGTCTCTGTATTGGTGACGTCACTTGCCGGATATACGAGAGGAGTGTTTCTGTTGTCCCCGCGTTATCTCTCTTTTTGTTCTCTCTTCCTTTCTCTCTCTTTTTTCTTCTCTCTCTCTCTCTCTCTCTCTTCCCCTCCCCCTCTCCTCTCTTTCTCTTTTCCTCTCCCCCTTCCTCTTCTCTCTCCCCTCTCTCTCTCTCTCTCTCTCTTTCTCTTTCTCTTTCTCTTTTTTTCTCTCGCTCTCACACTCTTTCATTCCATTTACCGTCCTTCCTACGTTTTTTTTTCTCACAGCACATTTTTATCTTTCCTGTGATAGATAACAAAGACAAAAGGGGAGGTAAAAAGGTGGGGGAGGAAGAGGAGGGGGAGGGGGAAGAGGAAGAGGAAAGAGGAGGAGGAGGAAAGGAAAAAGAGAAGAGGAGAGGAAGGGAAGAAAAGGAAGAGAGGAGGATTACATAGGATTACATAGGATAACGACACCAGGAGACCTATTGGTCCATACGAGGGTATCTGCTGAACACATACTACAAACTATCAACTACTTGAAGGAAAACGGGGAAAATGATACCATTCCCTAAAAGGATAGGAACACGGAATTTTCATAGTGCAGACTTATAGGGTTAAAATATACTAACTAAACTACCCACTACCACTAAAACTAATCGCCCGGGGGGACTAATATAATTCGCGGGGGCACTATCAATCCCTTTACTTTACAGTGCGCGTCAAGCCCTTTTTTAAAGTAGTTATTGTGCTGGTTCGACAACATTTGTTGGTAATTGTTCCATCGATAAACGACTCTCACTTTTGAAAAAAATTTTTACGGGATCATGGTGCAAACGTTGACCGTTTATTTTTAAAAAACCATTATTTCTCGTTTCATTTGAGTTGAAAACTCGAAAGGTTCTCTTGATTAATGCATCAAATCTTTTAGGGTCTTAAGGTTTCTATCAATCCCCCCGGATTCTACGTCCTTTAAGGAAAAAATTTTTAATTTCCGCAGTCTCTCTTCATAAGATGAATTTCTAGAGATGGGTTTTGTTTTGTTGCTCTTCTTTTCACTGATTCCAATTTGGGTCTTTTACGAAACAGGGGGACCAGAATTGGGCGGGAAAATTCCAATGTGGCCTAACCAAGGACTGTATAAAATTTTGTCATTACTTTCGGGGTTTTGTGTTCAAAATTGCGTTTTTTTTAAAAACCCAACATCATATTTGCCTTTTTTTTCTCGGCTAGGCAATGCGGACTGGTTTTAAATCTTCTGATTATGACACCTAATCCTTTTCCCCGCTTACTTCATTAACGATTTATTTTGCATTGATAGTTATTTTGGGTTTTCGTTTCCCATATCATTACTTTTCATTTTTCGGAATTTAAAATTTTTAAAAGCCTTTTATTCCGTCTGATAGTTTTTTCAGTCACTTTTTAGAGTTCGCGTTTTCTCTAGTTATCTTTACCGCTTAAAATTTTGTCGTCTCAAATTTCATATTTTAGATAAAGTCCAGATCGTTTGATATATATCAGAAAAAGATGGGACCAAACCGAGCCCTTAGGCACCCCACTATAATTCTAACCAAACAGATGTTTCACCATTTATTACTACCCCTTTTTTACGATTTGAAAGCCAATCGCCAATCCATGAAAATAGTTCTCTCCCAAGCCTGTGCCCTTACTTGGTCAAAAGTCGCTTGGGGAAATGTATCGAAGGGTTTCTGAAAATCAAGGGATATTTCATCCCAAGAATTTTAGCGTCCCCGTTTGAATAAAGAATTAAAAAAAAAAACCCCGTAGGTTTTGTTTAAACGGGTCTCTTATTTCGAAAATGCTGCGATTTTTTATTGAGTTTTTTCATCGAGAAAGAAAACTATTTGAGGGGAGGGAGGAGGAGGAAAAGGAGGGGGAGGAGGGGAGAGGGAGGAAGGGGGAGGAGGAGAGGAGGAGGAGGGGGAGGAGGAGGGGGGAGGAGGAAGGAGGAGGAGGGGCAGGACAGGAGCAG
>JACEEZ010004665.1:375000-402500 GCA_016584305.1 Chionoecetes opilio | reverse complement strand
ACTATTTGAAAATCAGAAAAAATTAGTTCGCATAATGTCCTCTAGTAATCGTTATACCACAAAAGCCCAATCTTTCGTGAGTTGAAATTCTAAAAAAATTTAAATTAGACTATAACTTTTTTTTAAAAGCTTTTTTACAAAAAAACAGGGGCCCCAAAACCCCCAAAAAAAAAACCAAAAATTTTCCCCCTTTTTAAATTTTTCCAAAGGCCCCGGGAAAAAATTCAATTTAAGAAAAAAAAATTAAAATTTTAAAAAGAAATAAAAAAAAAAAAAATTAAAAAATTTTTTTTTTTTAAAAAGTATTTTAAAAAATTTTTTTTTATCTTTTTTTTTTTTGTTTTTTTGGGGTGTGTTTTTTTGTATTTTTATTAAAAATTTTAAAATTTTTTAATTTAAATTATAAAATTAATATTTTTTAAGGGGTTAAAAATTTTTTTATTTAAATTTTTTTTTTTAAAAAAATTTTTGGGTTTTTTAAAAAAAATTTTTTTTATTTTTTTGTAAAGAAAAAGTTAATAAGGGAAAATTTAATTTTTTTAAAAAAGTAAATTTTTAAAACCAAAAAAATTTAAAATTTTTTTTTTTTTTTTTTTTTTTTTTTTTTTTTTTTTAAAATTTTTTCCCCCCCCCCTTTTTTTTTTTTTTTTTTTTTTTTTTTTTTTTCCTCTTTCCCCCTCTTCCCCTTTCCCCCTTTTTTTTTTTTCCCCCCAAAATTTTTTTTTTTTTCCCCCCCCCTTCCCCTCCTTTTCCCCCTTTTTTTTTTAAATTTAAACTTTTCCCCCCCCCCCCCCTTCTTTTTCCTTTTTCCTTTCCCTTCCTCCTTCCCTTTTTTCCTTCCTCTTTTTCCCCTTTCCTCTTTTTTTGTTTCCCTTTTTTTTGTTTTGTTTTTTAAATTAAAAAACCCCTTTCCCCCCTCGCTTTTTTTTCCCCCCCATTCCGGCCCCCCCCCCCCACCCCCCCAAAACCCCCCCCTCCCCCCACCCCCCCCCTCCATTTATCCCTCCCGTTTTTTCTTTTCCTTTTGTTTTCCTTTCTCCCTTTTCGGGGTTTTGCTTCCGCCTTTTTCGCTTTTCTTATTTCAAAACCCCCCCCTTCCCCCTCTTTTTTTTTGGGGGCCCTTTCCCCCCTTGTGGCTTTTTTGTTTAATGCTCTTTGTCTTTTAACTGCTTTAAAATTTCCCTATGTAAGTCTTTTTCAAACCCCCTTTTTTGGGGAAAAAGGGGGGGTGAGACCAACCACCCCCAAAAAAACGTAAACAAAACAAAAAAAAGCAAGGGGTTTTTTTGGGTTTAAAAGGTTTTTTTAAAAAAGGGGTTTTGGGGAAAAGTGATCTCTCTCCTCTCTCTCTCTCTCTCTCTCTTCTCTCTCTTCTCTCTCTTCTCTCGCTCTCTCTCTCTCTCTCTCCCCTCTCTCTCTCTCTCTCTCTCTCTCTCTCTCTCTCTCTCTCTCTCTGTTTATATGCTTCTCTGTCTGTTTCACGCTCGCCTAGACACATTCACGCACGTATGTAACCTCACTCACTCAGCCTTATTGACAGACTAATAGACGAAGTGATTGACAGACAGGCAAACACCCACACCCACACAAACACCCAAACCCACACAAACACACACACCCTCACACACAAACACACCCACCCACAAACACAGTCCATTTATACCCGTCCACAGTTTCTATTCTTTTAATCCTGAAAAATAAATTGAGTTGAAAAATAATCACATTAATGCAGTGGCAACCATTTATAGCAGAGGGTTATTAGCTTAGAAAAACAAAACAGACACTATTTTCAAAGCATATTCTTGATGTTGCAGAGGTAGTCAACATGCATTGGAGCTCACGAAAACAAGAGCATCATTATATTGGGTTGGTGAGAGTGCCCCTTATGCTAACCCGCAGTAGGTGTGAAAAGGCTATTGTGTGTTTAGTGCTCTTTGCCTACATTTGGTGAGACTGCAGGTCCATTAAGAGGTTTTACGCATAGTGTGAGTCAGTTTCATTCAACCATTTTAGGTCGAATATCGTTGGGGAGTGTAAGGACTGGCTGAGACACATGCATGGCTCTTACCGAGTGTAGGGAAGACGTAGAAGCTGAGGGGAAATGGTTGCTGAGGGGAAATGGAAGCAAGGGTGTGTGAGAAAGTTAACGTGGTGTGAAAAGTGGTTGAGAAGTGTGAGGAAAAAACTGGAGGTGTTGTCGGGATAATGTGTGAGAGAAACTGGGAAGAATGCAGAAATAGAATAAGGTCATGTATTTTAGGGGGGGAGAGGAAGGGCAAAGTAAGGCAGTCTTTGGGAATAAAGGAATAAATTCAGGTTTGTGTGAATAGGAGGGTGTGTGTGTGTGTGTGTGTGTGTGTGTGTGTGGGTGTGGGTGTGTGTGGGTGTGGGTGTGGGTGGGGGGTGTGGGTGGGTGTGGGGGGTGGGTGGGGTGGGTGGGTGGGTGGGTGGGTGGGTGGGTGGGTGGGTGGGTGGGTGGGTGGGTGGGTGGGTGGGTGGGGGGGGGGGGGTGTTGTGTTATGTGCGTCTGTGTGTGTGTTAAACGATTTCATGTGGAAGGACACACGAAAAAACGGTGGAAAATGAGAGCACCCATTTTTTTTTCCAATTTATTTTAAATTTATGTTTCCTTTTTAAGTGGTTAGACGGTTTTGTTTTCTTTTCCGGACTTGTATTCGAAGTGAGGGGAGCATTAGGTTAGCTAATTATCTCTTTTTCTTTAACTTTTCCCTGTTTCCTTCCAGTCATATATTTATAAACATGATGGAAACAAAGTTATAGTAACAGAGCTTAGGGTGTTTTCAGGTGTTGGATGAGTAAGTGAGTATTGAGGATAAAGCGACGCTATTAAAGGTTCTCATACAGTTGGTTACTGAGCCTTCGGGACACTTGTACGGTCAAGTTATTCTGTAGGGATAGGTTCTGTAATGGACCAGCCTTTTCAAGTGACCTGCGTGGGACGGCTAGGGAAATAGATCTTGAATTCGTCAGTTTGCTTAATTTTTCGCTTCGTGGAATGTAAGAAGAGGATATCGAGAGGTTCTTAGACTGTGTAACGTATTCAAAGTGAGTTCCGGCTTGTAGTAACAGTTTGTACAAAGAAATAGGAAGGTTTTAAAGAGTTTATTGTTGAATTGGTTATGAAACTATTCTACGTCACGTCTATAGACAGATAATTATATAAAGGGAAAGAACACCTGTTGTTGATGCAGGCCAATACATCACGCTACTTAGAGAGATAACTTTTTCAGCAGTGTATGAAATATAATATGCTTGTTATTAAGAATTTGCATATAAAAACAGAAATATTGGTTTGTCATGATTAAGAACTTATATATAAAAGACAATATCGGTTCAGTTATTTTTTTAATAAGATAATACACTTAGGTTGTTTGTTGTTGAGCTTTTACATTTGTTCTGTGCGTCGTGATCGAGTTGCGGTCCGTCTGTGTGCGAGTGAGTGTCAGGATGTCCAGGTGAGGCCGGAATATTGTATTGCCTTCCTGAGGGCGTGGCTTGTCGGGCATGCGATGAGTGGCGTGTGTGCATGGCGTGTGGGACGTCATGGCTGTTATTGGCTCCACACGCACACACACACACACATGCATACATACATACACACACACACACACACACACACATGCACATGCACGCACACTCACACACATACAGACACACACACACACACACACACACACACACACACACACACACACACACACACACACACACACACACACACACACACACACACACACACACACACACACACACACACACACACACACACACATACATATATACACCTATTTTCCGTATATTCCCTATGCAGGACGAATAGGCAATTGTTTTGGGGTGAAAAAAGTGTCAGCAGGTGGCTTGGTCGGGGAAGGCACACGAGTTGCATGCTGTTATTTATAGTGTTTGTTTTATCCTCGACCACTCACTCCCATTACTAATTTGTCTGCACGTAGCATTTTTGTTTTTATTGTTTTTTTGCATTTTTTTTCGATACTGTCATTATAACGTTAGTTATAATGACAGTACTTGGACTTGGACTTGGACTTGTTAATGGATTAAATGGTTCTTCTATCTATTTTTCAATCATAGTCTTGTATCTGCTTACACATTAGTAAAACATTACCAATTTATACTAAGTTTCGGCGTTTCGTATTTACAGTAAATTTTCCGATCATAAATGCCATGTTGATATTTCCGTGATGAGTTATGAATGAAATATTGGCGGCCATTCAGCAGCAATTTATGTGGAACAGAGGAGTAAGGAGCAGCGACGTGGTGCTGATGGTGCCAAGTGCTGCCTGGCGACACGTGTGGCTCATGGGTCTTGGTGCTGCCCGGATATTATGCCAGAAAGAATATTCATGTAAAGACAAAATGCTGAGGTCAACACACATTTGGATGAAAAATTAGATAAGCTACGTTCTTACTGGATACAATCATGGTCAAGGGAGTGGGTTCAGATAATAAAATCAAGTAAGGTTATCTGTTCCAGGCAAGGCGACGTGTATATGTTATTTCTTGAGGTCTCATTGCATGTTGTATGAGGAGACTTTGATCAGCCGGGACCCATAGACCGGGAACGTTATAAACACTTTGTCTTGGCGTGCTGGTCTGGTGGTGGTGGTGGTAGTGGCGGTGGTGATGGTGATGGTGGTGGTGGTGGTGGTGGTGGTGGTGGTGGTGGTGGTGGTGGCGGTGGTGGTGATGGTGGTGGTGATGGTGGTGGTGGTGGTGGTGGTGATGGTGGTGGTGATGGTGGTGGTGGTGGTGGTGATGGTGGTGGTGATGGTGGTGATGGTGGTGGTGATGGGTGGTGGTGGTGGTGGTGGTGGTGGTGTGGTGGCAGGAAATCTGACACCGCATTCCTCGCCCAGCCTGAATGCACTACCTACGTAAATGCCTGCATGTATTGATATAATGAATACAAAGAATGATTTACACCGTGAATGTATAATGCATATTCGAACACACTAGATTTAGGAAACGATCCGACCGGAATCTCATAGTTGCCAAAACATATCACAGTTCCGGGAAATGTTATTCATGGTTATTCGAGTCTTATTACGTTTCAAACAACACACTTCGTTTCCTCAGACACTGTAGTTAGGAAGAAATTTAAAATCCGGACTCCAGAAATCATGAGCTGTGAATGAGAACAATGTCAGCAAGATGGATCAGACTTAACTAACCCCATAGAATTGAGATATTTTTTCTTTCTTTTTTATAGCACAATAAAAAGACTTAACAAAAAAGATCCCTACAGTAAACACACCGTGATAAAATAGTAAAATTCAAGAATATTTGTAAAGCCTGGGAACTATTTCGTACAACGAGTGACAAATTTAAATATGTAAATTGATACAACACACACACATATACAAACACACGCACACACACACACACACACACACACACACACACACACACACACACACACACACACATACACACACACACACACACACACACACACACACACACACACACACACACACACACACTTTAGGGTACTCCGTAGTGTAGTGGTTAGCACGCTCGATTCACAACCGAGAAGTCCCGGGTTCGATCCCCGGGCGGAGCGGAAAACAGATGGGCTGTTTCCTTAAAACCCGAGCCCCTGTCCACCCAGCAGTGAATGGGTACCGGGTGTTAGCCGGGGTTTGTGACCTGCTCTCCGGGGTGCTGGCTTCGGCCAACACAAAGCACTAAGGATGAATGATAAAAATGATGATATGGAGACGGGGCCATACGAGCGTTGCTCTGGCCCCGTAAAATACAACTAGATGAATACAACTAGATGAATACACACACACACACACACACACACACACACACACACACTCAAGTAAATTTCAATGATTATGTTGTGTATGTGTACATTATGTGTGGATGAGTGTGTGTGTGTGTGTGTGTGTGTGTGTGTGTGTGTGTGTGTGTGTGTGTGTGTGTGTGTGTGTGTGTGTGTGTGGTTTCATCTATTTTATGTGTATGAATATATTTACTGTATGCTCTTATATGTTTGTGCATATGTAAGGTATGTATATATGTTACATAATAATATGTTTGTATGAGTACGTGTGTGTGTGTTTATATAGATAGTATACGTTAGTATGAGTAAGGATATTTACAGATGTTTTGTATGAATACTACATAGAGATGATCTAATAGTCTTCGCTCTGGAATGTGCTCATATTACCTTGATTAATAACTGGGTCTGCTAACGAGAGTTTTCTCAGCAGACTTTTCCACGAAAGGTTAATGATGGATTTAATATTTGTGTGTATTTTTATGGCAATAAAATATTTGAATTTGAACTTGAACTTTAACACACACACACACATACACACACACTCACACAGTTCTAACTTTCATGTTTCTCGGCAGTACAACACCACAATGTCTATACTTTACTTCAATCAGACTCGCTTGTACCTTTTCAACATATTTTACTTCATCAGAACCAATTACTCTTTCAGCCTTTTCATTACAGTCCTTTTAACCAACAACCAAAAGATTAATCACGTGAAGAAAAAAGTACGTAAGAGGAAATTGAGTATCTAATTTAAGACTACCTTTGCACTTTAGAAATTAGACGTAGATTCATGAGGCAACTATTATACGTATTAAGGTCTATTCATACATAAGACTTAGTACTTAGTGACTTGCAACGCTAATATGAAGGAGAATGAATGTGCCTTAACGAGGTGATATGCGACTGCTATATATAAGGTTAACCCGCCAGGCTAATGGTGGAAGGCCCTGATAATGGTCCCTTTAACAGTTTAGAATATGGAAATACAGTACTTATCAAGATTTTGTTTTGAATTTAGTAGGTTTCATGAATATTTTTATGAGTTAATTCTTTATCATAATTAGTTAAGTCCTTTGTACTGTATTTTTTTGGGTAGGATTAAGTGAGTTTTATTTATGGGATTAAAAGATAAGGTGTGAAGTATTAACATAAAATAATAATCTATAATAATATAAGCGAAAGTGTGTGTGTGTGTGTGTGTGTGTGTGTGTGTGTGTGTGTGTGTGTATGTGTGGAACTCTGTAGGGAACTCTGTAGTGTAGTGGTTAGCACGCTCGGCTTACAACCGAGAAGTCCCGGGTTCGATCCCCGAGCGGAGCGAAAGATAGATGGGTGGTCTTTCTTAAATCCCTAGCCCCTGTCCACCCAGCAGTGAATGGGGTACCGGGTGCCAGCCGGGGGTTTGTAACCCCCCCCCCCGGGGTGGTGGCTTCGGCCAACTCTAATATGCAGCAGCGGTAGATCACTATGGCTCTGAGGCATTATCCTCTAAACAAAACAAACAAGAGAAACAAGAGTGTGTGTGTGTGTGTGTGTGTGTGTGTGTGTGTGGTATAGGTTCCGCTCCCCGTGGCGGAATCCCATCATATACCACATTTTTGGAATCAGGTTGACCAGGGGAAGGTTTTAAGCCAACTTATGAGATGATCCGATCACTTTTTTCTTCTTCTTTTTTTAGCAGCCTATTAGCGATAATTGTGAAAAAAAAGTGGGTTGCGAGAATTGAGGAAACCTTGATGTAGGGTGATGGGTAATGGGTGAGTGAATGGGTGGGGTGATGGGTAATGGGTGTAGGGTGATGGGTGAGTGAATGGGTGGGGGGTGATGGGTGATGGGTGAGGGAATAGATGGGGGGTGATGGGTAATGGGTGAGTGAATGGGTGTGTGGTGATGGGTAATGGGTGAGTGAATGGGGGGGGTGATGGGTAATGGGTGAGTGAATGGGTGGGGGGTGATGGGTAATGGGTGAGTGAATGGGTTGGGGGTGATGTGAATGGGTTGGCGTTAATACATACATTTCTACATCCATGATTTCAGGAAAGTTAGAAGGGGCTATCTGGAGAGTCTAGGCCCACCAATAGCTCTCCGCAGGAGCTAGCCAAAAAGTCCGCCCGGAGGGCGGCTTTGCGGCTAGTATCTACATAAATGACAGGGAAAATATTATACTTCAGTGACGTATTATCTCAGATTTATGGAAGCTAGGATGAAAGGTATAACAAATTAATGTACTTTTGGTGTATGTTTACGTGGTTTTGTGGGCTGTACAGATAAGTATTAATTTTTATATAGATCTTTACGGTGTTTAAAATGGCATAGAAAAAGTAAATAAAAAAATAGGCGGCGTATCTTCCCTCCTTAATTTACAAGAATACACGTAATGGCTAAATGGTCGCATAAATTCGTGGTGTGGAGGAGACCAGGTGCTCCTCTCTTAATTAAGGTATCTAATTAGAAATAAGGAGGAAAATGTAGTAGGGTTATTTGCTATACAGAGAGTAAGGTTTATCTGACACACAATTATAATGATATTTTTTGTACATCTTTGCCTAAATCGGCTGTATTGGTAGATTGGTAGAATATTGGCAGAATGGTAGAATATTGGTAGAATGGTAGAATATTGGCAGAATGGTAGAATATTGGTAGAATGGTAGAATATTGGTTGAATGGTAGAATATTGGTAGAATGGTAGAATATTGGTAGAATGGTAGAATATTGGTAGAATGGTAGAATATTGGTAGAATGGTAGAATATTGGTAGAATGGTAGAATATTGGTAGAATGGTAGGATGGTAGAATATTGGTAGAATGGTCGAATGGTAGAATATTGGTAGAATGGTAGAATATTGGTAGAATGGTAGAATATTGGTAGAATGGTAGGATGGTAGAATATTGGTAGAATGGTCGAATGGTAGAATATTGGTGGAATGGTAGAATGGTAGAATATTGGTAGAATGGTAGAATATTGGTAGAATGGTAGAATGGTAGAATATTGGTAGTATGGTAGAATGGTAGAATATTGGTAGTATGGTAGAATGGTAGAATATTGGTAGAATGGTAGAATGGTAGAATGGTAGAATGGTAGAATGGTAGAATGGTAGAATATTGGTAGAATGGTAGAATATTGGTAGAATGGTAGAATATTGGTAGAATGGTAGAAAATGGTAGAATATTGATAGAATGGTAGAATATTGGTAGATTGGTAGAATATTGGTAGAATGGTAGAATATTGGTAGAATGAGAATGGTAGAAATTGGTAGATATGGTAGAATGGTAGAATATTGTAGATAGAATGGTAGAATATTGGTAGAATGGTAGAATATGGTAGAATATTGGTAGAATGGTAGAATATTGGTAGAATGGTAGAATATTGGTAGAATGGTAGAATATTGGTAGAATGGTAGAAAATGGTAGAATATTGGTAGAATGTAGAATATGGTGAATGTAGAATATTGGTAGAATGGTAGAATATTGGTAGAATGGTAGAATGGTAAATTTGGTAGAATGGTAGAATATTGGTAGAATGGTAGATATTGGTAGAATGGTAGAATATTGGTAGAATGGGGAATATTGGTAGAATGTAGAATATTGGTAGATTGGTAGAATATTGGTAGAATGGTAGATATGTGAATATTGGTAGAATGTATATTGGTAGAATGGTAGAATATTGGTAGATTGGTAGAATATTGGTAGAATGGTAGAATATTGGTAGAATGGTAGAATATTGGTAGATTGGTAGAATATTGGTAGAATGGTAGAATATTGATAGAATGGTAGAATATTGGTAGATTGGTAGAATATTGATAGATTGGTAGAATATTGGTATTGATTGGTAGAATATTGGTAGATTGGTAGAATATTGGTAGATTGGTAGAATATTGGTAGATTGGTAGAATATTGGTAGATTGGTAGAATACTGGTATTGATTGGTAGAAGGCTCTCACTTGACGCCAACAGAGAAACAAAAAAACACTGCCCTTTAAAGCTTCAACTTTGTCTTGCTCTTTCTATCGGTAATCCAAACAATTGTAGTTTTTACAGATGATTTTTCCTGAAGTCATTGTTACACTACTACGTTGCAGATCTTGTTCATACTAGTACTTAGGGTAAAACTGGTTCACAAATAGGGTGGTAAATGATTGGAATGGACTCAGTCGTCAGGTAGTTAGTGCGGAGTCAATAGGGAGCTTTGAAAGGAGGCTAGACAATATAATGGATGAGGATGAAAGGTGGATGTAGGTAGTGTTGGTAACAGAAACTACCATGTGTAGGTCTCACGGCCTCTTGTAGCTTCCTTATTTTCTTATGTTATTCTTATGTTCTAGTTGCAAGGTGTCGACTTGGCGAAGGCAAACCTGGAAATGAATGTGAAGTGTCCTTGGTAATAACTATTCCAAAATCGGAAATGGTGTTTTACGCGTAACAAAACATGTATGATGAATATTATTGACATGTACAATTAATCATGATGCAAAGTCTTAGATACGAACCTGGACAAACCTCGACTGTAATACCTGTGAATCGATAACATTCATATAGCTACAATTGATATAGCTATGATATGTATATGATACCTATTATTCATTCATAAGTTAGGTTTAACAAGAAGCAAGACGCATATTCTTAAACGGAGTAATGTAAATAAATCTCTCTTAATCAGTTCCTCTAGTAGTATCTTATGGACTATTACCCTTACATGGGACAATATACGTTTAAACCTTACTGACTATTACCTTTATAAATACACGCTTAAACACATTGATAAGCACGGTGAGGCGTTGAGGGGAGAAGTTTCACGCGTTTGACATTCCCCTCATCCCGCCGCCACTGCATACACCTCCCTTGCAAAGGCACCAAATAGCCGCGTCTGTCCAGATCAGTGTGATTTAGAAGCCTCGCCTCGTCACCCTTCCCTGCAGCACCCCCTCCCCCCGTCAGGAGCCTCTCGCCCCCCGCACTCACCAGTCACGCGCGTCTTGAAGGGGAAGGAGAGAGCTCAACCAATCGCTGAATATCAAGGGATAGTGGTGAAGATGGTGACAAACTGTTCCTCTCTCTCTCTCTCTCTCTCTCTCTCTCTCTCTCTCTCTCTCTCTTCTCTCTCTCTCTCTCTCTCTCTCTCTCTCTCTCTCTCTCTCTCTCTCTCTCTCTCTCTCTCTCTCTCTCTCTTCTATCTATCTATCTATCTATCTATCTATCTATCTATCTATCTATCTATCTATCTATCTATCTATCTATCTTCTATCTATCTATCTATCTTTCTCTCTCTCTCATCTGGTATACGTAGTTAAAAACATATTTAATGCGCGTGTCGTTTGATGAATGTTACTGAAATCCAACTGGACAATATAATGAATAATTATCTGAAACAATACACTATTAAAAGGTACTTACACACGCCACACACACACACACACACACCACACACACACACACACCCACACCACACACACACCACACACACACACACCACAACCACACACACACACACCACACACACACACACACACCACACACACACACACACACACACACACACACACACACCACACACACACACACACACACACACACACCACACACACACACACACACACACACACACACACACACACACACACACACACACACACACACACACACACCACCCCACACCACACACACACACACCACACACACACACACACACACACACACACACACACACACACACACACACACACACACACACACACACACACACACCACACACACACACACACACACACACACACACACACACACACACACACACACAACACACCCACACACACCAACACAAAAAACTAACACAACACACAAACACACACACACACACACACACACACCAACCACACACCACACACACACACACACACACACACACACACACACACACACACACACACACACACACACACACACACACACACACACACACACACACACACACACCACACACACACACCACACACCACACAACACCACACACCACACACACACACACACACACACACACACACACACACACACACAGGCAACGAACGCTCCGCTGCCTACCGTCACCCGTTTCTAGGCAAGATATAAAAGTCAGTCAGCTTTCCTTGAGCGATCACAAAAGCAAGGAAGCATTCAGCACCAGCAGTGACCTGTGCTGTTGTGCTGCTGGGATGAGACGCTCCGGAGACACGCCTTGCAAAATCTTAGATGAAACGTAACTTAAATCCATAATTCCTAACTATACTGTTCTATTTTTCTAAATTACCATCTTACGTCTCATCTTTTGCATTCTTGTTTACATTCCCCAAGAATTTCCTTTTACTTCTCCGTCCACCTTACGCATTATCCTTCCTCCCTTCCTTCCTCCCTCCGGCACACCTCATCCTACGGGGACTGTCACTCTTCTCACACGTGTTCAGGCAGGCTCGGCGGGGAAGAAGCAAAAGTTGTGTGGTGAGGCGCGGGGAGTTATTGGCCCAGCGACACAACTTTCCGAGAACGTGAGAGTGCGTGACAGAGGATAAATTTTACGCCATGGAATATAAAAGTGCCTCGCATTTCAAGGTGTGTTGCGTGGAGATAGTGTAGATTGAGGATATAGAGGTTTTGAATATGCATAAGGAGAGTTTGAGGAGGATATGAATGTTTTACAGCATTATGTCTCAATTGCTTATCATGTTTAATATCTCCAAGAAAGTAGCTGCATTTGAAGGGTGCCTTTCATTATTTGTATATTACTTCTTACGTCGTATTTTAAAGGTTTTTTTTTTGTGTCTGTACGTACACGACCAGGCTGAAGGTAGAGCATGACTGGAGGCTAAAAAGCAAGGCGAGGTGCATGTAGAATAAATAGACTGAGAACCCAACACTCCCTCCTCCTCCCCCTCTAATGGCGCAGCATAAACTCATAAGCTCTCTCAAGGCCCCACATCTTTTAATGTATTTCTGAAATTATCAAGGTTATTACTTTGTAGTATTTATCAAACAAACTAAGGGAAAGACCTATTATTTATACATTACTTATTTCGTCCTCTTTATATTTTTTTTCTTGTGTGTCTGTGAGAGGAGTTTGAGGAGGATGTGAATGTTTTAAATCATTATGTCTCAATTGCTTATCATGTTTAATATCTCCAAGAAATTAGCTGCATTTCATACCTTTAGCTACCTTCATAGATGCCACAGGGATGCATCTCATTGGTTACCTGCTTGTCATACACGCAAATTTTATCTGTCCAGCATTCCAGTCGTGAACTAAACTCGAACATGAAGCTCATTGGATCCCCGCGGCTGGTTGACAAATGAGGCGTTAAAGCAGCATTATCTTGACCTTGGCCAGCAGGTCCCCGCGGCTCAGGACACATGTTGTATACTCGTCCTTGTATCCCAACAGACTTAAAGCTCAGGGGATTGTAGTGTGATAGTGTGAGTCCATAACGCGGCCACATAACGACGTTGTTAATTAAGCAGATAAATTGCAACGTGTATACACAAAAGGGTTGATATCCATTGTTATTATAGTCTGGTTTTTTTAGAGAGGTGAAAAATCCTGACCCCTTGCTGCTTATTGACTGGTATTTGAGGCTAGGAGAAGAGAATACTACGGTTCTTCTAAATTTCAGCTGTCTTTTATCATAGTTAACCATATTATCAGGTAAACATAGGCATAATCTTAAGCATGAGACCTTACAAGAGAATGAAATTTTCGCCTCGTTAAAAAAAATAGACTATAGGTGACTGTGATATGAACCTGCGTATGATGTGATTAAAGCTCACGTAATCTTTATATTGTCTTTTATCATTACTATGTGGTCGAGGTAGGAGGAGGGGAGGACAAGAAGCCAAGAGTAAAAATGTGTCAGTGTAATACACCAAGAACATTTTAAGATTTATTTCCCCCTCTGCGTTCCCCTTCCATCCCTTGACAAATGGACAATCGTGAAGTCTAGTCACATTGTCAGATTACAAGTCTTCAGTCTGGCAGGTATCTCTTTTTTGTCTTTAGCAGATTGCAAGCGTTTGACAGAGTGCTCTAATCCGGGTGTTAATGCATTGTTTAGCAAGCGTGTACAGCCGAGGGGAGCAACTTGTGCGTGGTGGCTTTTATAACACTTGTGTGGACTTCCCTAGTCACTCAGGCTTGACTCAGGCTTGACTCAGGCTTACGAGCTTACCTGATGGACACATAAAAGAAGCTTTATTATTTTTTCATCCACAAGTTACAATACAAAAATGTTTTACTACCTGATTTTCCCCCTGAGTAGTATCAGTAGTGTGTTGATGTATATTTTGTGTAGCTCGAGTTGGAACAATAATGAACACAAGTCAATAATATTTGTCAAGTCTGTGGCACAATAAAGGTCAGAGCTCGTTTAGGAACACAACATTTGGCGTGTTTCCTGTTCATATCAGTGTAAATGAAGCAATTGTTAATTCACACACAGACAAAACAGACATGTGTGACGTGTGTGTGTGTGTTTGTGTGTGTGTGTGTGTGTATGTGTGTATGTGTGTATGTGTGTGTATGTGTGTGTGTGTGTGTGTGTGTGTGTGTATGTGTGTGTGTGTGTATGTGTGGTTGTGTTGTGTGTGTGTGTGTGTGTGGTGTGTGTGTGGTGTGTGTGTTGTGTGTGTGTGTGTGTGTGTATGTATGTGTGGTGTGTGTGTGTGTGGTGTGTGTGTGTGTGGTGTGTGTGTGTGCGCGTTTGGTTCCATTAGGGGGTCCAGTGGAGGATTTAGCACCTATAAATCCTGGAACGAGTCTATCATCACTACACTTGTATGACACTGCGTGGGATGAAAGGCTCACGGCTGGATGAAAATGTATGGAGTACCTGATCTGAAAATACAGCCCGTGAAATAGCCTGATATTGAGGTTGATTGAGGCCTGACCTTCCTATCCAAATCCTCATATTTTTGCCAGACCAACATATGGATGATAGTGTTCGATCCTTTGAAAAACGAATTTACCAGATTTATTATTTTTTTCTCAACCAGAATTTTTATTTATCGCCAATATCGTCGTCAATAGTTTTCATTTCATTTTTTTTTTGGTCTATTCACTTTTTACTACTACGATGTATTTGTATCCGTTTCTCTCAGTGATTAGCATTCCTTTTTTTCACTATATTTCTATATGTTTCTATCAATTTCTCAATAGTGTTATCCGTCAGTCATACAATTAATAAACATCTCGTGATTTTTTACGTCTATGAATATTGTGTTATTTATGCTAAGAGGACAATGTAAGCTGGTTTGTCGCGTTAAACTGACGAGTTAGCAAACGTTACTGTATGGCTATTTACTAAGAGGTCAATATTGGATTTTAGTCTTTACGCGCGGCTCATCTTAAGCTTAAAACTACACCAGGGCGAAAACAGTCGAATAGATCGCCACAGCCCTTTACCAACAGTCGAATAAATTGTTCCAGCTTTACCAACACCACGAACGAAAAACCATAAGCTTGAAAAGGTATGACAGCGGAGAAAAGTACCGTAGTTTTTTTCTTTTTTCTTTTTTACATTGGAGCTTATAGTGCCTGTAGATTATTATTATTTGCGTAGTAGTTGCTAGTTATATATAGTTCATTAGTTTAACCTTTGCCTATTCACGTATTTCTTTTAATTCTCGTCTTCCCCCTAAATATACGTCCTCCCCTTCCAATGGTGAATCAAAGTAAGGTCAATTTTCCACACCTGTAAAACAAAAAGTAACCAATCAGATTAAAGTCAACTATGAAAATTGATATGACGAGCTTGTTTGTCGTAATTGGCTTCATGCGGAGAGAGATATGATACACTTTCCTATATCTCGGTTAATACGAAACATACGAAAATATTCAAAATTCCTAGTGATCATTATTTTTATGTACTCGACCTGCAAATCAAACGGGCAGAGAGAGAGAGAGAGAGAGAGAGAGAGAGAGAGAGAGAGAGAGAGAGAGAGAGAGAGAGAGAGAGAGAGAGAGAGAGAGAGAGAGAGAGAGAGAGAGAGAGAGAGAGAGAGAGAGAGAGAGAGAGAGAGAGAGAGAGAGAGAGAGAGAGAGAGAGAGAGAGAGAGAAAAAAAAAATACACGAGTGTAGAGAATAGTATAGTGTAGTAATTGACTTTCAACACGAAATGCTTACTTAATGAAGTCAAGTGTGGAACCAGCGACAATAATGAATAAAACAAGCTTAGTGTCGACCTTGCTAGCTAGTATGACGCGGCTGGCAAGAATAGGAAAGGACAAGGGTAGGAGGAGAAGAATTATACATGACAGCAAAGAACTACCTGGTGTCGGAAGGGTCGGCAGTGAATTGTTGCTGGAGCTTAAGATTTAGAAAGTGAGAAATTGTGGTGAGAATATTCAGTTGTTTGTAGAAAATGATAGTGATTTTGGAGGAGTGAAATTTGGAGCAAGATAGAAGTGAGAGAATGTGTGAGAAAAGTGTGAGAATGAAGTGAAGAGGAGAGAAGAAGAGAGAGAGAGAGAGAGAGAGAAGAGAGAGAGAGAGAGAGAGAGGAGAGAGAGAGAGAGAGAGAGAGAGAGAGAGAGAGAGATATCAACAAAACAATATAAATAATAATAATGATAAAACTTCATAACAGTCAATGATAATGATAATAATAATAACACCATAACAATCATCACCCCAGTATTACCGTTTATACCTTGCATCACACACACACACACACACACACACACACACACACACACACACACACACACACACACACAACACACGACACGCACGCACGCACGCACGCACGCACGCACGCACGCACGCACGCACGCCACGCACGCACGCACGCACGCACAGCACGCACGCACGCACGCACGCACGCACGCACGCACGCACGCACGCACGCACGCACGCACGCACGCACGCACGCACGCACGCACGCACAATGCGTGCAGAAGGCTATTCCGAAGCAAGTCCAAAGCCGTGAAGGAACCATCTTTTTCATCTCCCGAAGGAAAACAAGTATTGCGCCGGGAAGGAGTGGGACAGAGGGTGGGTGGGAGGGGAGAGAAAGGGAGGGAAGGGAGGGTGGGTGGGAGGGGGGAGAAAGGGTGGGATAGGAGGGTGGGTGGGTTGGGGGAGAAAGGGTGGAAAAGGAGGGTGGGTGGGATGGGGGAGAGGGGGGAAAGGAGGAGGAGGAGGAAAGACAGAAGAAATGGCATAAGAGCAGAGGTGGAGAGAGAGAGAGAGAGAGAGAGAGAGAGAGAGAGAGAGAGAGAGAGAGAGAGAGAGAGAGAGAGAGAGAGAGAGAGAGAGAGAGAGAGAGATCATATCGCAAGAAATTTCATACTTTCCTCCTTACATAGCAAAGTAAAAAACCGTGAGATGTGGAATTGAAATATTTAAATGAACAAAAGAAAAGGAGTGAAAGCAGGGATAAGTAAAAAAAATAAACCTGAGAGATATATAAAAAAGATGAAGAATACATATTGCACTCTCGGTGGAATAAAGTCCATTTACCTTTTGCATGAGTCCTAACATAAGGTTTGTCTCTCCATCTCCTATCGTGTTATTCCCTCCTTTTATTCCCTCAATCGTGTCCCTTGTGGCAGCCAGTCAGCTTGTGTCCCCGTGTCCTGTCCCTCTCTTGTCCTGTTCGTGTGACATTTTTAGGGTACGCAGCCACAATTTTGAAAGTTTACAAACAGTCACTGGACCAAAAAGGGCTGCATGTGTGACTACTTTCTACCATTATAGTTTCTACGTGTTAAAGACAAAATAATGAATTTTTTTTTCCCATGTTGATCTACTTTTTCTGATTTCTAAGAGAGTTGTTCCTAACCATGACTGTTCCATTTGTTTGGGTGAATTATTCATCTTCTGGAGTAAAGCATTTAATAGCTTTTCCTTTTTCCTCACACAGACAAACACACACACACACACACACACACACACACACACACACACACACACACACACACACACACACACACACACACACACACACACACACACACACACACACACACACACACACACACACACACACACACACACACACACACACACACACACACACACACACACACACACACACACACACACACACCGCGATGGTCAGGTTGATAACGTGCTGGTCTCCCATTTTTTGGGATGGCGGTTCGAATCCTCGCGCTCCCGGGGATTTTTCACTGACAAATTCGGGCGGTTACTGACCCCCTTGAGCAAGGGGATGGTGCTGTGTGATGTGTGAGGTCCCACCATTGCCCAAGGATCGGTAATAATGAGCTCCAAGCTCGCACTGAGAGGGTGAAAACTAGCGATCGCGAGCCAGCTCGCGTGGACAAGACCATGGTGAATAACACACATACACACACACACACACACACACACACACACACACACACACACACACACACACACACACACACACACACACAACACACAAAACACATATGCTTGCGTGTTTTCATATATGTGTGTGTGGGTGGGGGGTTGTGTATGTGTGTGTGCGTGTGCGTGTGCGTGTGCGTGTGTGTGTGCGTGTGTGTGTGTGTGTTATAGAGGAAATAGGACACTGATACTAAATTAGATATACGAAAAGAAAGTATATCTAAAAATATATATAGCCACACCAAATATATTCAAGAAAAAAACATGAAACGTAATAGAAAACATAGGAAGGAAGGAATGAGAATAACTTAAAACAAGAGAATTGAAAGAATAAAATATCCATTAAACTCAAAATAATTAAGAGGGACTAAGCAAAGAAAAGGTGGAATTGTGAATGTCTAGCTAGGAATAGCGAATAACTAGAACTTCATCTTCTTTAGCAATGCAAAAAAAACATAGCTAATGATTACAATTAATATCTCCCATTTGAAGCTTTTGAGCATTTTCTTTTTTTGGGCTGGAATAACTGCGAGATTATATATATATTATATTTTTGGAGTGCATCAAAATCACCTTGAACGTATCTTAAAAATAATCATATTCTGAGACCAATGATCTTTCTTATATTTGCTTCTATTGAGTTCTTTATATATGATTAAACTAAAGTTAATTGATTTTCTTGTCGTGATGCGCATTTTTAGATAATGAAAATGCAGAAGAAAAGCTGATTAAAATGATAATGACTGATTTGTCATTCTAATTATAGGCAGAGAAATAAGAATTCTCATCCAAAATTAGTTGTCAACGCGTTTTTAGAGCATCATAAATTAATGAAAGAACGTCTTTTTTTCCGAGTTCTCCAATTGGTGGTTTCGACATTTCAGTTCAAACCAGCGTTATCTGTTCTATATTCACTGAAAAACTTCTTTAATTAAAAAAAAAAAAAGATATTCAACAAAGATTAACAGTTAAAAGAATCCATTGGTTAGCGTTGCCTGCTTAATACTTTCACTTCCAATAGCAAGAATAATCAAAACCAAAATCCTTGAAATTTACGAATTTAAGAATAAATTCCAATACACTGAAAGGAGAACAGTGAAAATAAAATATAGACTTCTACAATGCATTTCAATATCACTTCCTTAAAAAACGAATGCAGTCTAAAGATACGAGAGAGAGAGAGAGAGAGAGAGAGAGAGAGAGAGAGAGAGAGAGAGAGAGAGAGAGAGAGAGAGAGAGAGAGAGAGAGAGAGAGAGAGAGAGAAGAGAGAGAGGAGAGAGAGAGAGAGAGAGAGAGAGAGAGAGAGAGAGAGAGAGAGAGAGAGAGAGAGAGAGAGAGAGAGAGTTTCGTCGATTTTACTGTCAGCTGGTTTCAACACGTTCTATGTTTCATGCCTGACTTGCACCATAGAATATCTGTTGAATACACCGGCGTAAGTCTCATGGAAATGGAAAAAAGGCGATTCTCGGGACAAACGGAGAAATCAACAAATAAACGATCAACACGTCCAGTTCTTTCAATATGGAAATAGGTGAATGATAACAAGACGAGAGAGTAGAGAGCAGGAATCCATATGTATGATTGGAATAACTTCTAAGTCAGATTTTTTCCCCAAGCAATTACTTTTTTTCTATTAACCCCTTGAGACCCTGAACGTAATTTCCATTGTGATTTGGCTACCATTAGACGATTTTTAGTGAATATAAGTAATATTTTATAGATATGACCTGCTTAGTATCCTTGTCCACTAACTAAATTGGTATATTCAGTTACTTTTCGTAATTTTATGCCTAACAACAGACGATTTTTTATAGCAAAGGAAAGATCTGGGCGTGAAGGGGTTATGTTATAATGTTAAGGATATTTAAGATTCTCTCTCCCTCTCTCTTTTTTTCTTCTTCCTTTTATATTATCGTTATTCATATAATGTCATCCCTGCTTCCTGTGTAAAGACAATTCAATATCAAGTAGACGATTATACACAATACTAAAACCAAATCTATAATAATATAAGCGAAAGTGTGTGTGTGTGTGTGTGTGTGTGTGTGTGTGTGTGTGTGTGTGTGTGTGTGTGTGTGTGTGTGTGTGTGTGTGTGTGTGTGTGTGTGTGTGTGTGTGTGTGTGTGTGTGTGGTATAGGTTCCGCCCCCCGTGGCGCAGTCCCATCATATGGCACATTTTTGGAACCGGGTCGAGTAGGGGAAGGTTTTAAGCCCACTTATGAGATGATCCGATCACTTTTCTTTTTTTTAGCAGCCTATTAGCGAGAATTGTGAAAAAAGTGGGTTGCGAGAATTGAGGAAACCTTGATGTAGGGTGATGGGTAATGGCTGAGTGAATGGGTGGGGTAATGGGTAATGGGTGTGGGGTGATGGGTGAGTGAATGGGTTGGGGGTGATGGGTGAGGGAATAGGTGGGGGGTGATGGGTAATGGGTGAGTGAATGGGTGGGGGGTGATGGGTAATGGGTGAGTGAATGGGTGGGGGGTGATGGGTAATGGGTGAGTGAATGGGTGGGGGGTGATGGGTAATGGGTGAGTGAATGGGTTGGGGGTGATGTGATTTCAAGAAAGTTAGAAGGGGCTATCTGGAGAGTCTGTGTTTGGTGGGCCTTCGGCCCACCAAACACAGGTGGTGGGCCAAGGGCCCACCAATAGCCCTCCGCAGGAGCTAGCCAAAAAGTCCGCCCGGAGGGCGGCTTTGCGGCTAGTACAAGACATAAATTCCATTGAAAAAAAGAGAAGTTGTCAGGAGACGTGTGAAATCCGTGATATGATAAAGGAGTCGTCTGCCTGATACATTTAGATACCATTTAGATACCCTTTAGATACCTTTAGATACCCTTTAGATACCCTTTATATACCCTTTAGATACCATTTAGATACCCTTTATATACCCCTTAGATACCCTTTAGATACCCTTTAGATACCCTTTAGATACCCTTTATATACCCTTTAGATACCCTTTATATACCATTTAGCTACCCTTTAGATACCCTTTAGATACCCTTTAGATACCCTTTTTATACCTTTTAGATACCATTTAGATACCCTTTAGATACCCTTTAGATACCCTTTAGATACCCTTTAGATACCCTTTTATACCTTTTAGATACCATTTAGATACCCTTTAGATACCCTTTAGATACCCTTTATATACCATTTAGATACCCTTTAGATACCCTTTAGATACCCTTTAGATACCCTTTAGATACAATTGAATAATTACATAATAAACGAAACATACACAAAAAACAGTTATCGTAAAAATATACCTGTAAGCTAATGCAGTTACTTCAAGACAATTTATATTCATTCCCAGATTAACACAAAACTATAAACAGGATATCATTTAATGAGAAGAAGAGGAGGAGGAGGAGGAGGAGGAGGAGGAGGAGGAGAAAGGAAGGAGAGGAGGAGGAGGAGAGGATGAGGAGAGGAGAGGAGGAGGAGGAGGAGGAGGAGGAGGAGGAGGAGAGGAGGAGGAGGAGGAGGAGGAGGAGGAGGAGGAGGAGAGGAGGAGGAGGAGGAGTGTATACATTATATATACACAATTGGAAGGAAATGAGGGAAAGAAAGGAAGAGGATAATAGAGAGCTTTGAAGGACTTAGAAGTTAATGTAGAAATGAGAGAACGAGGAAATAAACTAAAAGGAAACAGAGGTAAGGAAGAGAAGCAAAAGAGGAGGCAAAAAGGAGTGAAAGCGAGGGAGAAGTGCAGAGAGGAAAAATAGGTTGAGGGGAGAAAAGAAGAGATGAAGAGGGGGATAAAGGTGGACGAAGAGGAAAAAGAGAAAAAGAATGAGGATGCAAAGGAGATGGAGGAAAGAGTGGTGAGAAAATGCATAAACAAAGGAAACAAAGATTGCATGAAAAGGGACATTTTTCAAGAGAGAGAGAGAGAGAGAGAGAGAGGAGAGAGAGAGAGAGAGAGAAGAGAGAGAGAGAGAGAGAGAGAGAGAGAGAGAGAGAGAGAGAGAGAGAGAGAGCGCCACATACGATATTTTCTTCAGTATTTATTGTTTTTCCTATACACACGTTGGTGAAAAATGCTATTGAAAAGTAATCATAGTAAATTATTTTTATAGCTTAAAGATGAAACCCTATGTAAATGTATCTGTCAACAAATATATAAGTACAATATACGAGGGCATATTTAGTGATTAGGTTGAAAACACACACACACACACACACACACACACACACACACACACACACACACACACACACACACACACACACACACACACACACACACACACACACACACACACACACACACACACACACACACACACACCACAACACCACACACACACACACACACCACACACACACCACACACACACACACACACACACACACACACACCACACACACACACACACACACCACACACACACACACACACACACACCACACACACACACACACACACACACAACACACACACACACACACACACAACACACCACACACACACACACACACACCCACACACACACACACACACACACACACACACAACACACACACACACACACACACACACACACACACACACACACACACACACACACACACACACACACACACACACACACACACACACACACACACACACACACACACACACACACACACACACACACACACACACACACACACACACACACACAACACACACACACAACACACACACACACACACACACACACACACACACACACACACACACACACACACACACACACACACACACACACACACACACACACACACACACACACACACTTTCTTGGTCTTTTGAGTCTGTTCTGTTATTGACAAGTTTTGTTCCAGAAATTGTGCATTCACGGCCAACTTCCTTTTTCCTTCCATTTTCCTTTTCAGAATATACAGACACACTTATTCCTTTCTCGTCTTCTCTTCCTTTTCCAGCAGGTACATTGTCTCTTTAACTTTTTAAGGCTGGTACTCATTCGTTGCTTATTTTTGTTACACGTAAAGTGGTTCCAACAGTTACGAGTATTCCATTAAACTTTGTTCCCGTAATTACTGAAGTTGATACAAACCTTCATGTTTTTGTCTGTAAATTGCCTTGAGGTGTTTGCAAAAGGGAAATAGCTGCTAAAAGCCTTCATCACTTTGTTTTATAACACTAATTAATCATGTTGAATGTTTTGCACATTATGGGATCACTTTGTACTTAATATATCTTTAGTATTTTATAGTTAAATAGCCAGGAGCGCCAATCACGCCGTGGAGTGAAAGCAGAACACTTGCGTCTATGTATTTTGTTGAATGTATTTGGCGTCTATGTATTTTTGTTGAAGGTGAAATTAAATACAAATATGATAATCATTTCATTGCCTTAAATATTTATTAATCAATATATCAAAAGGACGAGCACAGTGGTGGAAAACATTGTTCGCCCAAACGATCAGTAAATATCCACAAAATTGTCCTTCGCACCAGTGATGAATTCAAACATTTTAAGTGTTTAGTAAATAGCAATGTCAAGCAGAACAGGAAGCGAAATTCTGGATCGGATGTCAGCCATATATACTCGTGGTTCGATTGCTTTCAATATACTAACACACACACACACATACACACACATACACATATACAACTTTTTCCTTTGCTGCATTTGAAAGATGACATCCAAGAACAGGCAAAAACATAATTTAACAACACCAAATCAGAAGTAAAGTTGTGATATCCTGACAGACATTTTGTTTTCGTTTACAATAATTCAAGATTTCATATAATTCAATTTTTTTTATTATTTGTTTTCATATACTAATCTTTCCTTCACCCTATTTGACTTATCTTTATTCTTAACCATCATCCATTCCCAAACACGACCCTGAACCCCGTTGATTTAACCTGGCCACTTCACTTAGTACTTGAATTAAGATCCTGAATACCAGCGGCTCCTTACTCCCCTTCCTACCTTCTCTTTTACCACTTGATTCCGATTCCCTGCATCCCATTCACTCCCTTGACTTACCTGGCTGGACAAACACGAACTATCATCATCGTCGGCCTTTTAAAGCGTGCTGCTGGATATAGGGCTTCATCAAACCTCTTAGTTAATCATGGCATTCTATTCATCTCTGCATTTTCATATATTTATATTCCCGTCGATCCTCTTTTAGTCTGCCTACAATTTATTGAGGAATAATCAGGTAATCGTGTATTTAATCTATTTGTTTCAGAAAATGATAATGCTGCTCATTACTGAATTTGACTCACATTTGTAGTATATCTGGGCACCATTTTTTTTCGTAGTAATGGTGATAATGGTAAGTGTGGGTCTGATACTATATATGGTGGTTTGAATGTAAATAATGGCAATGATTGTTATCTGTGCATTTGTGGTCATGCGGTTATAGATTCTATTAAGAAATGACACTAATAACCGTCTAACTGATAGCGATGAAGTGATTTTTTGGTTGCGTTCGTGATCATGGCCTGATTAATTCTTGGAGTGGAAGGGATTAAAGTGCTTATTCTTAGTGTTCTCGCCTCCAGACGCGTGCCTCGGCTAACCCCAATATCCAGCCCAATGTCCAGCCCAATGTCCAGCCCAATGTCTAGCCCAATGTCTAGCCCAATGTCTAGCCCAATGTCCAGCCCAATGTCCAGCCCAATGTCCAGCCCAATGTCTAGCCCAATGTCTAGCCCAATGTCCAGCCCAATGTCCAGCCCAATGTCCAGCCCAATGTCTAGCCCAATGTCTAGCCCAATGTCCAGCCCAATGTCCAGCCCAATGTCCAGCCCAATGTCCAGCCCAATGTCCAGCCCAATGTCCAGCCCAATGTCTAGCCCAATGTCTAGCCCAATGTCCAGCCCAATGTCCAGCCCAATGTCTAGCCCAATGTCCAGCCCAATGTCTAGCCCAATGTCTAGCCCAATGTCCAGCCCAATGTCTAGCCCAATGTCCAGCCCAATGTCTAGCCCAATGTCTAGCCCAATGTCCAGCCCAATGTCTAGCCCAATGTCTAGCCCAATGTCCAGCCCAATCTCCAGCCCAATGTCCAGCCCAATGTCTAGCCCAATGTCTAGCCCAATGTCCAGCCCAATGTCTAGCCCAATGTCTAGCCCAATGTCCAGCCCAATCTCCAGCCCAATGTCCAGCCCAATGTCCAGCCCAATGTCTAGCCACACGCCGTGACCCTTCGTTCCCGCGACGTTCCATCTTTTACCATCTATTCCTTCACCATTTTTTTTCCCACCATGCTCCATTTTTTCCTCACTTGCCCACCGCCTTCATCGTTGGCCTCTACAGAAGTCTTAAGTCACCCTTCATTTCATTCAAGGAATGAGAGAAGCCTGAGGAGCCTATTTTCTCTCACGCAGATACGAGTCAAAATGTCAATTTCTAGGCTTTTTTATTCTGGATATCTTATGAAAAGTAGTTTTAATCTGGTATGTATCTACTTCGAAATTTTAATTTTATCTGATATGAGATTATGTAGGAATGAGGTATCTGCAGACAGTCATTAATACTTAGGTTGTTATTGAAAAGGAATAATCGTTAAGAAAATACGGTCATTAACGATATACATTACCTCATTATTCTTCAAGTTATCCGTACCAAGTAAGTCTCGTATACAAAGGGTTTGTTCATTGATAAGCAAATTCATCTAAAGTGAGGCACGAGGATTCTTACCCAGTGCCATAAAAAAAAGAACTTTGTTGTGTACGAAAGTTTGTCATATACCTTTTCATACGTCAAGGAGGACTTGTGGTTCTTGCTGCTGCCTTTTTCTCTCTTGTTTTATATCGTAGTATATTCAGTGTGTATGCTGGTGCCCTTTTTTTAATCTTTTTTCCTTTCTTGTAGGTTTTCAGTGTTCTTTTCTGCTGCATTTTTTTCTCTATTTTTTTTATACCGTAGTAGCTATTCAGTGTTTTTTTCTTCTGCCTTTTTTCTCTCTTTTTTTATATCGTAGTAGTTATTCAGTGTCCTTTCTGCTGCCTTTATTTTCTTTTTCTTTCTTGTAGTAGTTATTCAGTGTTCTTTTTGCTGCCTTTATTTTCTTTTTCTTTCTCGTAGTAGTTATTCAGTGTCCTTTCTGCTGCCTTTATTTTCTTTTTCTTTCTCGTAGTAGTTATTCAGTGTCCTTTTCTGCTGACCTTTTTTTCTCCTTTTCTATATCGTAGTAGTTAATCAGGGTGTACGTGGTGAGAGATTGCTGCGGTTATGTTCAATGCAAACAAACGTATAATAACAAAAAAATGTTTATCCTTTGCTTAAGAATCCCATAAATCAAACACAAATCATGTTTTCACAATATTGCATCTTTATTGATTTTGAGGTTTAGTAACTGTTTTACCATTGATAAGAGAAGATAACCAATTTACTTCGCAGCCAATTGGAGTTTCGAATTATTGATGGCAGTCCTTGAATAAACCAATCCCAATATGATATTTACACACCATACGAAGCCTCAATAATACATTCATATAGACGTGGTTTCACATATTTAAAGACTTTCACATTATTAATACGTAAATACACGATCTATGAATTTTTATGAGACTGTACTAGTTCACATATTTAAAGACTTTCACATTATTAATACGTAAATACACGACTCTATGATTTTTTATGAGACTGTACTAGATAGCGTTTCAATAGTTTGATGTCCCCGTACACATAAAGACCCTGGAGAGAAACACTAATTTCATGTATAGACGTGATTTGACCTATTTAAAGACTTTCACATCATTAATAGAAACACGACTATTTTATGACACAGTACTAGATAACATTTCAATAGTTGGATGTCCCCGTACACAACAACAGACCCTCGAGAGAAACAGTAACTTTATACATACAAGGAAGGGAAAGGAGACCCACCCCTATAGCCTTGTCTCGGGGAAAAAAAGAATGTCAAGGGAGGAGAGTGGGTCAGTGCCCGGCGGCCGACGTCCTGCATATTTTAAGGCGGTGGTCGAAGAAAGTTGTGCAGGTTGAAGGCAGGAAGGTAAAAAAAAGGAGTAGGAAGCGCAAGGGAAGGTAAGATGACAAAGGTAGAGAGGAATCCGAGTGAGGGAACGAGGCTTACGAAGTGACAAGAATATGGAAGGAGGAACGAGATGAGATGGAAGAGGAAGAGGAGGAAGAGAAGGAGATGGAAGACGAGGTTACGAAGGTGAAGGAGAAGGAGATGGAAGACGAAGACGATGGGAGAAGGAGAAGGAGAAGGAGAAGGAAGAACATGAGAAAGATGGGTGTTGCGGAGGAGAAGGAATGAGGTATAGGAATATGAGGAAAGGGAATGTGAGGAAAGGTGAAGAAGAAC
>JACEEZ010004665.1:367500-370000 GCA_016584305.1 Chionoecetes opilio | reverse complement strand
CGTAGATGCTTGAAGTCAGGTCTGTGATGCAATGATTAATCACAAAAATGACGTGAAACAAATATAAGAACGACAGTACAGTACGTTGCGGCGTTTATTGTGGGGTCTTGGGAGAGAAATAAATACATGAATCTAATAATAATAAATATATATACTCAACATTAAACTAGAATATTTAGTTTTTCCTTGAATTTTACCTCATATGTCTGGAAAGTTACGATATCAACATATTTTTTTTCTTAATTTTTTCTCGTTAATGTATTATTAAGCCTTTTTTACATGTTGTTGAAACAGGCGAACAGAATAACACGTGCATGATCGAAGTGAGGTCAGAAGTAAGGTCAGTGATGCAATGGTTAACCACAAAACAACACGAAACTAATGTAAGAACAACAGTATAGGAAGTTGTGGCATTTATTGTGAGGTCATGAGGGAGACATTATGTTTATTTCGATGATAAATATCCCACGGGTTATTCATGTTATTCAAATAAAGAGCAAATGCAGAGCACACATCAAACATTTGTTGTGCACGTTGACGGAGCAAACAACAAATATTTTCTGTACATGCTGGCAAAGGGCACAGTAAACTTTGTACATGCTGATGGAATACACAGGGAGACTTTGCGTGTATATGTAAAGTTATGTTTTTTGTTTATTTTTTACATCACAAAGGACTGGCCAAGAGAGAGAAGAAAAGGAGGTAACAAAAAAACCCGCTTAGTTGCCAGTCCCTATAAAGAAGACAGTAAGAGAATATATAAAGGAGGGTGGGCCAATTTAGTTCGGGAGGTGTCTTGTCACTTGTCATGTGTGTAGACGTATGTCCTTCATGGATCATTGCTAAAAGTCTGGTTATTCTTTTTGATACGACATGAGAATCCGTGTATATTTTTGCTTGTTAATTAATGGAAGCAGTTTGAATTCATTAAAGAAGTATGGATGTTCTGGCAGATGAATTGAAGTATTTTATAATGCCAGTATGTTAATGTCAATGTCAGTAAACACGTGTTCCTTCTATCTCGTGCATGATATTGCTTGAGTATTTTTTGAGGTTGGCTGTTAGGCTCTGCTCACGCCTTGGTGCAGAGACGCGACAAGGGAGGCACGAAGGCAAGCAAGACAGCCTCCCCACAAACCACGCATCTCCACTCTTCCTTCACTTCCGGGCACTACAAGGGAAGTTGTGTGAAACATATGAAATCTGACAAAAGCAGAGAGAGAGAGAGAGAGAGAGAGAGAGAGAGAGAGAGAGAGAGAGAGAGAGAGAGAGAGAGAGAGAGAGAGAAGAGGAGAGAGAGAGAGAAGAAGAGAGAGAAGAGAGAGGAGAGAGGAAGAGAGAGAGAGAGAGAGAGAGAGAGAGAGAGAGAGAGAGAGAGAGAGAGAGAGAGAGAGAGAGAGAGAGAGAGAGACCCCCCAAAGACTGTGAGTAGGTGGAATGGGGGAACAACAAAGAAGGGAAACTTGAGAATTTCATATATGGGAGTAATAAAAGATTTTCACTTCGAGGAACTTTATCTTCATTTTATGTTATACTTTACACTCCGGATTATAGGTAGCGCTTTTCTGTAATAACACGATTTTATTTGCTCAAAAGTACTATGCAGTCTCCTGACATGTGTTGTTTCTCAGTTAGCTTTTACGTACCTTGAAGATAATAAATATCGACCTGGAAAAATCATTCTAGTGTTACATGAGTTGAAAGTAGGAAATTATATGGCGTTTTTAGTTTTTCATTACATCAGTATCCTAGGTAATGATATGTTCCGTGCCAGTGGAGGTTTCTTGGAGGCTGACAGTTATCCGTAAAATCCAGCAGACATTGGCAGCTCCTCACGCCGGGTTTCTAGCTGGCGAAGAGATTCAATCTTGTAGCATCATTCACGTCTCGTTTGCTTTGCTGAACACAGTGAAAAGACAGAAATAACAGTGTGCAATCATGAGATTTTTTAATCCCATTGTGATTTCAGTGGCAGTTTTTATGTGTATTTTTAAATTTATGTTTTCTTGCTAATGACTTGCGCTGCTTGACAACGTACTACATCTAACAAACACCACACATGGTTATGGATTTTATATAGACACATGTAGAGCATCAAACATTAGCAGGGAAAAAATGAATATTCACATCTAACAAATACCCTTCTCATTCATCACCAATCAGCTGCCCTATCAAACATTTATATTTTAATAGTCCCTGGTGCTAGACATCAGGTGGACGGAGTAGTGTAGCTTATAGCATAGCATCACCAATACCATTTTCTATAACCTTCAGTCATCAGTTTATGTCGTCCGTATTCACCCATTGTACGTACACTAATCTATATAGCAATGGGTTATTTTTCTCTTCTTTCCTTTGACCAACACGAGTATTCCAGCCTCAGAGTTGATATTACTTCAGGCGTGCGCTGAGGTGGTTGATGCCTGTACATCAACCTGTGCTGACCGCTGGGGTAACATGTCGAACTCACCAATGGACTATTCTAGGCAAATATATGTAG
>JACEEZ010004665.1:357500-362500 GCA_016584305.1 Chionoecetes opilio | reverse complement strand
TGCGTTGCCGAGCTGTGCTGAGTGGATGACCCGCAGATACACCAGTATAACATCTCTAACAATTTTTCTTCTTCATCTTTCCCTCCTATGCTTCACCCAGATGGCTCCACAGCTGTCTCATCTACTTCTAAAGCTGAACTCTTCGCTCAAACATTTGCTAAAAATTCCACTCTGGCTGATGAAGCCAGAGTGGAATGGCTTCCACTCTGGAAGCCATTCTCCGGAAGCCATTGGAAGCCATTCCACCAGGAGGGTGGAGGGAAGGAGTTCCTCCTTCTCCTCCACCCTCTGACTATATTATGCCTGTCATTAAGATCCTTCGGAATGATGCTTTCTTTGCCCTTTCTGGCCTAGATCCTCGGAAGGCTTACGGTCCTGACGGAGTCCCTCCTATTGTTCTCAAAAACTGTACTTCTATGCTTGCACCTTGCCTGGTCAAACTTTTCCGTCTTTGTCTATCAACTTCCACCTTTCCTTGTTGCTGGAAGTTTGCTCACATCCAACCTGTTCCTAAGAAGGGTGACCGTTCTAATCCTTCAAACTACCGTCCTATAGCTTTGACTTCCTGCCTTTCTAAAGTTTTTGAATCTATACTTAATAAGAAGATTCTTAAGCATCTATCTGCTCACAATCTTCTATCTGATCGTCAGTACGGTTTCCGTAAAGGGCGATCTACTGGCGATCTTCTAGCTTTCCTAACTGAATCTTGGTCATCCTCCTTTAGGGGTTTCGGTGAAACTTTTGCTGTTGCCCTTGACATATCAAAAGCTTTTGATAGAGTCTGGCCCAAATCTTTAATTTCCAAACTACCCTCATTCGGTTTCTATCCTTCTCTCTGTACCTTCATTTTAAGTTTCCTTTCAAACCGTTCTATTGCAGCTACTGTAGACGGACATTGTTCTTCTCCTAAATCTATCAATAGTGGTGTTCCCCAGGGTTCTGTCCTATCACCCACTCTCTTTCTATTATTTATTAATGACCTTCTAAGTCTAACTCAAAGCCCTATCCACTCCTACGCTGATGATTCTACCCTGCATTTTTCAACGTCGTTTATTAGACGTCCAACTCAACAGGAACTAAGTGATTCACGGAGAGATGCCACCGAGCGCTTAACTTTTGATCTTTCTATAATTTCTGATTGGGGCAAAGAAAACCTTGTTTTGTTCAATGCCTCAAAAACCCAATTTCTTCACCTATCTACTCGACAAAACCTACCAGATAACTATCCCCTCTTCTTCAATGACACTCAACTGTCTCCTTCTTCTACAATGAACATTCTAGGACTATCCTTTACTAAAAATCTGAACTGGAAATCTCATATCTCATCTCTTGCTAAAACAGCTTCTAAGAAGTTAGGTGTGCTGTGGCGTCTGGGTCCTTTTTTTTCTCCCTCCCAATTGCTTGCTCTCTACAGGGGCCTTATCCGCCCATGTATGGAGTATGTCTCACATGTTTGGGGAGGATCCACTCATACAGCTCTCCTAAACAGGGTTGAGTCAAAAGCTTTTCGTCTCATGAACTCCTGTCCTCTGACTGACTGTCTTCAATCTTTAAATCACCGCCGTAATGTTGCTTCTCTTGCTCTCTTCTACCGTTATTTTCATGCTCACTGCTCTTCTGAACTTGCTAACTGCATGCCTCCCCCACTCCCGCGGCCTCGCTGCACAAGACTTTCTACTCATTCTCATCCCTATTCTGTCCATCTTCCTAATGCAAGAGTTAATCAGTATCTTTACTCTTTCATCCCTTTCACTGGTAAACTCTGGAACTCTCTTCCTGTTTCTATTTTTCCACTTTCCTATGACTTAAATCTTTTCAAAAGAAGAGTAACAAGACACCTCCCGAACTAAATTGGCCTACCCCTCTGTTTTTATTTTATTCTCTTACTGTCTTCTTTATAGGGACTGGCAACTAAGCGGGCTTTGTGTTACCCATTTTTGTTGTGCCCTTGGCCAGTTCCTTGTGATGTAAAAAAAAAAAAAAAAAAAAAAAAGTATATAGAGGTAAGGCCATGATTGATCGCGAGTGTTTGTGCGTAGATAGGTACATTACCTAGTGACGGTGGTTAGGAACTTTTGGGATTATGTTAAGCCCGAGTGAGAATCGAGTCGCTTCGGGTATTATTATTGTTTAGTGATTTTGGTGAAACCTTAGAGTGGGGATGTGAATACTGGTATCAACACAGTGATAATTATAGAGAAACCCTGTTAACGAGTCGCTTATTAAGTCCCAGTTATCCTCATATATTCTCTAAATTTGTAATTTTTTTTTCCCACTTATTGTGTGTGGTGGCAGTGTAATCGCCAGGTTTGTGGAGCCCTTCGAGATAACTTCCAGCTATAAGGGGGGGCGCTACATGATAACATCCAGCTATAAGAGGGGGCGCTACATGATAACATCCAGCTATAAGGGGGGGCGCTACATGATAACATCCAGCTATAAGGGGGGGGCGCTACATGATAACATCCAGCTATAAGGGGGGGCGCTACATGATAACATCCAGCTATAAGGGGGGGCGCTAGATGATAACATTCAGCTATAAGGGGGGGCGCTACATGATAACATCCAGCTATAAGGGGGGGGCGCTACATGATAACATCCAGCTATAAGGGGGGGGCGCTACATGATAACATCCAGCTATAAGGGGGGGGCGCTACATGATAACATCCAGCTATAAGGGGGGGCGCTACATGATAACATCCAGCTATAAGGGGGGGGCGCTACATGATAACATCCAGCTATAAGGGGGGGCGCTACATGATAACATCCAGCTATAAGGGGGGGGCGCTACATGATAACATCCAGCTATAAGGGGGGGCGCTACATGATAACATCCAGCTATAAGGGGGGGGCGCTACATGATAACATCCAGCTATAAGGGGGGGGCGCTACATGATAACATCCAGCTATAAGGGGGGGCGCTACATGATAACATCCAGCTATAAGGGGGGGGCGCTACATGATAACATCCAGCTATAAGGGGGGGGCGCTACATGATAACATCCAGCTATAAGGGGGGGCGCTACATGATAACATCCAGCTATAAGGGGGGGGCGCTACATGATAACATCCAGCTATAAGGGGGGGCGCTACATGATAACATCCAGCTATAATGGGGGGGCGCTACATGATAACATCCAGCTATAAGGGGGGGCGCTACATGATAACATCCAGCTATAAGGGGGGGGCGCTACATGATAACATCCAGCTATAAGGGGGGGCGCTACATGATAACATCCAGCTATAAGGGGGGGCGCTACATGATAACATCCAGCTATAAGGGGGGGCGCTACATGATAACATCCAGCTATAAGGGGGGGGCGCTACATGATAACATCCAGCTATAAGGGGGGGGGCGCTACATGATAACATCCAGCTATAAGGGGGGGGCGCTACATGATAACATCCAGCTATAAGGGGGGGGGCGCTACATGATAACATCCAGCTATAAGGGGGGGCGCTACATGATAACATCCAGCTATAAGGGGGGGGCGCTACATGATAACATCCAGCTATAAGGGGGGGGCGCTACATGATAACATCCAGCTATAAGGGGGGGGGCGCTACATGATAACATCCAGCTATAAGGGGGGGCGCTACATGTTCATTTTCATTATTATCATCATTATTGGTGCTATTATCATTATTTTTCGTTTATGCGTGCGTGTGAGTGTATGTCATTTGCCTTTTTTTTCGTGTCATCAATGTTCCTCCCCTGTTTTCTTTTGCTTTTTTTGGCGTCGTACTTAATTTCTGCTGGTCTTTTCTTTTCCTGTTTCCTTCGTTCTGCTGTTGTTTCTTACGAGCACTTTTTCTCCAGTGCCTATTTCCTTGCCTCTGTCTTTCATATGTTTCTCCTTCAGTGCTCTCTTTCTACATTGTTATTTTCTTCTGGTTATTTTCACGACTTTCTTTGCCACTTAATAATGTATTTTTCTTGGTGCTGCCGTCGCTCTCTCTCTCTCTCTCTCTCTCTCTTCTCTCTCTCTTCTCTCTCTCCTCTCTCTCTCTCCTCCTCCCTCTCTCCTCTCTCTCTCTCTCTCTCTTCCTCTCCCTCTCTCTCTCTCTCTCTTCTTTGTTTTTTCTCTCTTACTCTCTTAAAATAATAGTTCTTAAAGAAGATAACACCAACACCTGTCCAAACAACTGTAACACTAAACAACTAACACTAAATTCTAAGGTAATAATATGACTTTTGGAAACATTTAAGTCTCTTTATTACGATGTTTCATTTTTTTGCTCTGAATGTGCTTATCTGTACAGTATAGTTTTTTTCATAACGTGGGAACACTAATGTAATTTTTGTTATTTTCAGGTAAGTTGACTCAGTCGTACCGCCGTCTGGAGATGGTTGGTGAGTGTTGACATATTCATTCTGTTGAAGTCGATGTAGTATACTTCATATCCTCTCATTCTTTATGGCGAAACTTCCATGTCCCTATTTTCTTTAGGGGCATAGTATCCTTTTCCAACTGTTCTCTTACATGTAGTTAGGTAGTTAGTATTATATAGTTCAGCAGATACCCTCGTTATAACCCAATAGGTCCTCTGGTATCTGATATTCCTATGTATTCCTATGTAAGTCTGGTAACGTGATTCATGAGACTTTCTTAATGTTATTCTGAGGAAGCGAGACCACTGACCTCCTCCGTTGCCCAGGGGAGACCGCAACGACGGAACACGACAACAAGTTACAAGTGTTGGTTTATTCGGGTGTCTTGTTATTGAATTGTTAGGCGGTAGCGGAAGCGATGGAGATGGCGACAGGGCGTATGATGATAGTGCCTAGAGTTTGAAGTTGAAGCATACGGTTAGAGAGAGAGAGAGAGAGAGAGAGAGAGAGAGAGAGAGAGAGAGAGAGAGAGAGAGAGAGAGAGAGAGAGAGAGAGAGAGAGAGAGAGAGAGAGAGAGAGAGAGAGAGAGAGAGAGAGAGAGGAGAGAGAGAGAGAGAGAGAGAGAGAGAGAGAGAGAGAGAGAGAGAGAAAAAAAAATCATATACG
>JACEEZ010004665.1:350000-352500 GCA_016584305.1 Chionoecetes opilio | reverse complement strand
TGTCCTTATTTTAGAAAAACATAAGAACATAAGAAAGAACATAAGAAAATAAGGAAGCTATAAGAGGCCACGAGACCTACACGTGGTAGTTCCTGTTACCTAACACTACCTACATCCACCTTTCATCCCCATCCATGAAATTGTCTAGCCTTATTTTAAAACTCCCTATTGACTCCGCACTAACTACCTGATTACTGAGTCCATTTCAATCATTTACTTAGAAAAGCAGGTCTCTAATCTCAGATGCAGTCTCTTTTTTTAACCTTGCTGTATTTAACTAATGAAAAAATGTAAAGCTATTGGTCCAAAATAACATACTTTGTACGTATTGCTCACGTAAAGATTTTATTTTCACATTTTTCTTCAGTTTTAGTAAAATTTTAAAAGCTATATTTGTTAAGCTGCTTTTCATATTCATCTGTTAATTCAATTTTCTGTCTTTTAGCCGAGAACTTTATATTTCTTGCTTGATATTTCTTTACTTGTCTCCTGGGATTTGTAGGTTATTTATATAGTTTTGAATTTGGAAGGTTTCATGTTGGTTTCTTTCCGGGTATTCTGAAAAATGGAGATGATTGCTAACAGGGATGCAAAATATCTTCCCTTGACTCGCTAAGTGATGTTTGGCTTCACTTTGATCAAAAAATATTGGCGGGAAATGAAAGAGAAAATATCATGTGTTTTTTACGGTTGTTGTAAACTGACGATTCGAAGGGAATGAAAAACCAGCGATGAGTGTTTTGCTGTTTGGTGTTTTTATGTGTGTGTGTCTGTCAATGTAGTGCTGTTATTTTCTCTCGTCAGTGTTTTGTTTCCAGCTGTTGATGTATGGACATGTGTGTGTGTGTGTGTGTGTGTGTGTGTGTGTGTGTGTGTGTGTGTGTGTGTGTGTGTGTGTGTGTGTGTGTGTGTGTGTGTGTTTTCTTTGTAAGTATTTCTCAACCTGTGGGTATATGTGTATTTTTTTCACTCTTTGTCTCTCTTTCACTCCTCTCTCTCTCTCTCTCTCTCTCTCTCTCTCTCTCTCTCTCTCTCTCTCTCTCTCTCTCTCTCTCTCTCTCTCTCTCTCTCTCTCTCTGTCTTTCTCCAGGGACATCTTTACACGATTAGAGAAAGGGTGAGACGAAGCATTTACATAATAAGATTACAATTTAAATAATTAATTAACCAAGTAAAATGTAAATTCCATATACCGCATCCTTTCCTTCGTTTCGTGAAAGTCAGCAATTGGGTGTCTCTCTCACTGTCCTTGGAAAAAAAATGGGCAATTCAGACACCGATAGGAACTTGTAATACCCAAGAGGAAATGGAACCGAGGGACAAAGACGTAGGTAGATCCGCGTGTGAGCTGACTGTCTGGCGGGGAGGTAGAGAGGTAGGTAGTGAGGTAGAGAGGTAGAGGGAGAAACCGCGGCGGTGGGTTGAGGGAAGCTTAACCGCGCGGACGTCCAGTTTCTGCTCTTGTTTCCCCGGCTATAGGGGAAACTATAAAGCCGAGACGCGCCACCCAAAAAAAGAAAACGGGAAAGGGATACTACTTTTTTTATGAAGTTGGGTGAGACTGCTGAAAAAGATAGTCTCTCATAGTATATTTGTTTCTTTAACGGAGACTTAACTTCTTGCCTGTCTATAGCTACCTGTTGGTGAAATAGAAATATATACACATGCAATATTGTAACGCATTTGATCACTATACTCTGTGTTTTTTTAACTAGGTGAAAAATCCTGACCCCTTAATGCTTACTGACTGATATTTGATGCCAGGAGAAGGGAATAGTACGGTTCTTCTACATTTCAGCTGTATTTTATCATAGTTAACCATATTATCAGGTAAACATAAACATAATCTTAAACATGAGACCTTAAAATAGAATGGAATTTTCGTCTCGTAAAAAAAAAGACTATATAGTATGCCATGTGTTTAAATGTAGGTATATGTATCTTTATTCTATTTACAATAACTATTTAATCAATCCATCAATCAAACGGAAGTGAATAAAAACTATATAAAAATTACATTCGATTTAAATTGGAATAGTTTGTAGGTCACATATCGTTTGAATCCATCCATCCACTTCATATTCTTCATCTTTAATTAGGCAGGCGCGTCACACTCTGTTTTGATTCATCGCCACCAGGGGTTCTTAGGGAGGACTCTCGTAAATGGCAGCCTCACCTAAACCTCTCTTGGGTATCGTATGAGTATGCTAGGAGGCCTTAATTATTCACGTCCCCTTCCTGCTTTCCTTTAAGATATTCGGGACACTAGTTAATATCCCCTACTCGACGCACATTATTACGGAAGCCAGTTATTATCGAGACAGGAAATTTGTCTCCAGAGCCTCGTTTCCTTAAGATAAAACGCCGTTGCCACTGGACATGTTTATAAGTGGTACCTTTAAGCTCAAGATCGTATGTTTTTTAAGTGTGTTAGAGTTATTAGGTTAACATGTGTTATGTTGGAGAATGGAATCTTAACCCTTATGCTCATTATAATTTT
>JACEEZ010004665.1:345000-347500 GCA_016584305.1 Chionoecetes opilio | reverse complement strand
TAAGACATATTTATTTATCATTAGCATATCCATATTTATTGTACTGTTCAGCTATCTGGGGTGGGGTATATAAAACATATATTGATCAACTATTTGTAAATCAGAAAAAATTAGTTCGCATAATGTCCTATAGTAATCGGTATGACCACACAAGCCCAATCTTTCGTGAGTTGAAACTTCTAAAATTACATGATATTATCGACTATCAGACTATAACTTTTGTTTATAAGGCGATGAATACATACAAAATTGACAGTGGTTTTCAGACCACAACGCATAGCATACAAACCAGACGAACCAATAATCTCAAACTTCCATTGTGTAGAACTTCCCATGCTCAACAAAGTGTTCTCACTCGGGGAACTAAACTGTGGAACAAACTTCCAGATGATGTAAGGAATAAAGAATTAAATCCATTTAAACTGCAAATAAAAGAAAAGTTGAAAAGTAACTATTAAAATTTATTTATTATTATTATAATTGTGTTTTATATAATTAGTGTGATAATTATCATTGCTCTCGTTATCAGTACTATTATGTATGAGTACTGTTATGGTATAATGCTTGTTTGTGTATATTCTTTAATATACTTATTAAATTTATTTAATTTAATTGATTAAATTAAGTAGTATATTCAGTAGGGAATATTATTTTTTTAATTTAATTTAGTTTTTCATATGTAAATTAGCATTAGGCCGTCATGCACGCTACATCTGCTGACCTCTTATTTTAGCATAAAGTCCATAAAAGAGTTAAGACTCAATGGACAAAGGCTTTGACATTTTCTCTACATGTATAATAACTTGTATAATATTAAGGCCAATAAAATTATCAATCAATCAATCAATCTCTCTCTCTCTCTCTCTCTCTCTCTCTCTCCTCTCCTCTCTCTCTCCTCTCTCTCTCTCACTCTCCTCTCTCTCCTCTCCTCTCTCTCTCTCTCTCTCTCTCTCTCTTCTCTCTCTCTCTCTCTCTCTCTCTCTCTCTCTCTCTCTCTCCTCTCTCTCTCTCTCTCTCTCTCTCTCTCTCTCTCTCTCTCTCTCTCTCTCTCTCTCTCTCTCTCTCTCTCTCTCTCTCTCTCTCTCTCTCTCTCTCACCATCCCTCTGTACCCACCGTCGGTTAACTTTTTAGTCTCCATACAACTTTCCTCTTTTACGGAAATTTCCAAAGTGGCTTTTCCAATCTTTAATAATATGCAAGAAACAAAACTTAAATTGCCAAAAATCGGTTCACACAGAGGCTTCCCTTAACCGCATCTTCTTTTATATACATATTCCCCCTTTTATGTGCAGTGACCTCAATAATAGGAACAAAGAGGGAATAGGGAGACTAAAAGAGGAGCATATTGAAGCCATACATACAGGATAAAAAGAAAGCTGTGAAAATGCAACAGAAATAAGGGTTATAGATAAATGTTTTGAAAAGAAGTTGAATTATTTGTGGCGATTTCTGGAGCAAAAAGAGAATAGGTAAGCTAAAAGAGGGACATATTGAAGCCATACATACCAGATAAAAAGAAAAGCTATAAAAAAAGGACTATAAATGACGGTTATAGATAATTGATTATAAAATGTGTTAGGGAAACTCAGGACAAATCAGGAACACTATGTATGGTCCTAACGTTTCGACAAGCGTCTTTAGGGAGAATGACAGACGAGATACAGAAAGTGGCAGTATATATATCTTTATTATAGAGAAATGTTTGGATAAGGAGTTGAATTATTTGTGACGATTTCTGGAGCAAAAAGAGAATAGGTAGGCTAAAAGACGGACATATTAAAGCCATACATACCAGATGAAAAGAAAAGCTGTGAAAAGTGAAATAAAAATGAGGGCTATAATAGATAAATGTTTGGAAAAGTTGGGAAAGAGTTGAATTATTTGTTGCGATTTTAGGAGTTTGTACAGAGGTGGCTGACGGCGTGGTGAAGGATTGTGGGCGGTGGTGGTGATGAATGAGCAGTGGCAGGAGAGGTTAGGGAGTTATTTGGTAAAGTTGAAGGCACAGTGTGATGGATTGCTACTGGTTGGCGGGGAAGTAAATGGGCCTCAGAGGAAAAGAAGTAGAAGAGGTACGCTACTAAAAGATGTCCTGTCTGCCTCTATTTTGTAAGCTATTAAGTAGAAGAAGTACTAAAAAGATTACTAAAAGATATACTGTCTGCCTCTATTTTGTAAGCTATTAAGTAGAAGAAGTACTAAAAAGACTACTAAAAGATGTACTGTCTGCCTCTATATTGTAAGCTATTGACCAGAGATACCGATAGATTTATAAATTAAAAAATCCACGTCATATATGTTTAGACCATTAATGGGAATAGGGTAAATATGATGAAAAATATTGGAAAACATTAAATTTTTTCCATATTTTCTTTTTCTCATGACTTACCAGCATTTTTCTGTTCTAAGATTTGTTGAAGAGATTTATTGAATGTAACTTATAGCTTCTTTTTTTTTACCATATACATACCTCATGATTTTGTCTTACTGCGTTTAGTG
>JACEEZ010004665.1:307500-332500 GCA_016584305.1 Chionoecetes opilio | reverse complement strand
ATTAATGAGATATTATAGAGATAGAAAGATGTTATTAGCGTAAGAACAGATGGTACAGGTAAATTATTCTTGGTTGATGGTTTGGAGCTGCATATATTGACTGAGTGCGATTATTTGGTAAGTGTTTATCTGCCCCCCCCCCCAAAAAAATCTATAAAATCAAATAAATAAATGAAAAAAATATATATACTGCGTTGATTTCGGTCTAAAGCCATTTTTTGAGGGAGTAAAAGTTATTGTGTAGCTACTGTGTGTGTATGTATGTGTGTGTAAATATATAAAGAACATGTTTTCCTTGCTCTTAAATCATAACTTAAGATATTTGATTTGATTTTTATTCTTATTTCTTATTCTCTTTCCCTCCATCGAGTACTATGAGACTAGGATTACTACTCCACTTTACTTCATCATCATCATCATCATCATCATCATCATCATCATCATCATCCTCATCATCATTTAGAGCAGTAATAGTACCATTCAGAGCACCAAATAAATCACTGCGAGAAAGTCTGCTCACAGAGTTCCGAGATTTAAACTACAGACAAATTTATGTTGATGTATTTAACACGGCGAGCTATTTCAGGTAATGGCGGGAGAGATTGATGACCGTGTATCTCTATCATTAGTCGAACTTGCTCAATCATTTCTTTATTTATACAGTTCTAGCGTTTATATTTCCTTTGTGATGTAAAGAAAAGAAAATATATATTTATATTTATTTAGAGTTTATATATCTTTATTTTAATCATACAGTTATAGAGTTCCGTTATAAAATGTTTGTTATTCATATAGTATCACAAAAAGATGCATGATAAACAATAATCTCATGTAGTAAATATGAACATATATAAAAAATTCATGCGATTTTTTGTCGATTACACTAATTTCTTCATAGCATTTTATTGATTTTTTTATGCAAGCGAAAAAAAAGTCATGCGTTTTTGTGTATCACACTATTTTTTATAGCATTTTATTGATATTTTTCATGCAAAGGAAAATAAAGACATTTTATTTGTCATGCAGCATTAAGCTAAGACTAAAAAACCATAGCAAGTAATGACTATCTGAATGACGAAAATTATCTTGTATGATTGTAAGGATGTCCTCTCCATTATCTCTCTCTCTCTCTCTCTCTCTCTCTCTCTCTCTCTCTCATCCTCTCTCTCTCTCTCTCTCTCTCCTCGTCTCCTTCTCGCCTCTCTCTCCTCTCTCTCTCTCTCTCTCTCTCTCTCTCTCCTCTGTCTCTCCTTCTCTCTCTCTGTCTCTCTCGTCTCTCTCTCTCTCTCTCTCTCTCTCTCTCTCTCTCTCTCTCTCTCTCTCTCTCTCTCTCTCTCTCTCTCTCTCTCTCTCTCTCTCTCTCTCTCTCTCTTCTCTCTCTCTCTCTCACACCACAAGACACATCACCATCTCTTCCCACAATCCTTCCTCAACCTTGTCACCATTAATTATTTTCTCGCTTTTTTCTACTTTTTTCTTTCATGGGCCAGAGAGATTTTTCACCTCAGGTCATAATGAGAGGCGAGGAAAAGGACATGAGAGTTTGTTCATAATGAAAAAAGTTGGTGGGAAATAGAATGAATTTTCATATTAGTCATGATGGATGTTAGGCCTGCTGATGATTTATAGGAGGAGGAGGAGGAGGAGGAGGAGGAGGAGGAGGAGGAGGAGGAGAGGAGGAATACAAAGGAATACAAAGGAAACACAAACAGCAACTGACCGATAGGTCCTTACAAGACTGTTTGCTTTAACTACACTACACTAACTAGATGATAATAAGAGAGAAAGAATAGGAAGTAGAAGGCTCCTCCACCCACCCATCCCTCCAGCCGAAGCTGGCCGGAAAAGAAGTGATACCATGCAATATAGAAAAACTGCATGGAATTTGTGAGGAAAGTTGAAAGCTGTAATCTATGGCTAACTACTACTAGTTTGTGGGGGTAGGTTTAGTGCTTGATAGATAGGTCATGTTATGTGTGTTTTGTAATGGTGTGAACACAGTGTGGAGGTTCAAGGGGTGGTGCGGCAGCCTTGCCTGGCGCTTTCTTGGGAGCAGCAGTCAATCAGGCCCCAGCTTCGTTCAATCCACTGCGGATTGTGTACTTTCCATGTAGGACGCCGTACACTTCAATGCCTCCTGCAGCAGTGACCCCTGGTACCTTAAATCCCGATGGTGGTTACTAACTGTCAGGACCCTAACTGAACCACAGCCCGTCACAGGTCGAGAGTAGTAGTGGTAACCGTTAACTCGGGGCTATCTGTGTGTGTTATGAGGTCTAATGTAGTGTTGGTGTAGGCTCAGTGTGGAAGTTCAGGGGTGGTGCGGCAGCCTTGCCTGGCGCTTTCTTGGGAGGCAGCAGTCAATCAGGCCCCAGCTCCGTTTCAATCCACTGCGGTAGTGCACTTTCCAAGTAGGACGCCGTGCACTTCAATGCCCCCTGCAGCAGTGACCCCTGGTATATAAATCCCGATGGTGGTCACTAACTGACAGGGCCCTTACTGAACCACAGCCCGTCACAGGTCAAAAGTTGTAGTAGTGACCGTTTACTCGGGGCTGTCTGAGACGTGTGGGAGGGGTTGTGTAGACGCGACTCGCAATCATTTTACGCAATGAGAGTAAGTTTCAGAGGCCCGCGAGATAAATTTATTATTCCGAGATAAACAGTGACAACCGGGGATTTGATATGAAATATTTATCGAGGCGATTTTTAAATGATTCTATTGTATTTGAGTTTACTACTTGAGTTTACTTACTTAAGGAGGAGGAGGAGGAGGAAGAGGAGGAGGAAATACACACGAATACAAAGGAAGAACAGACAACAACAGCCCTACTGGGTCAAACGAGGCTGCCTGTGTGACTACTTTCTACCACTATAGTTTCTACATGTTAAAGGTAAAATAATAGCTAAGTTGAAGGAGGAGGACGAGGAGGAGGAGGAGGAGGAGGAGGAGGAGGAGGAGGAGGGGAGGAGGAGGAGGAACGGGAGGAGGAGGAACAGGAGGAGAGGAGGAGGAGGAGGAGGAGGAGGAGGAGATGAGGAGGAGGAGGAGGAGGAGGAGGAGAGGAGGAGAATGACCCTGACGTGACCTTCTTTATCCTAAGGGTCATAAACCACTCAATCTCCTGCCAGGGTCGTCGTGTCATTGAAGAGAGGGAGGGGAGGGGAAGGGTCATCATCACCATCATCATCATTAGCAACAGCAGCAGGCACCATGAGGGTATAAAGTAATTAAGAATCATTATTAAATTGTCTGAAATGAAAGTGAGGCCTCCACTGTACTGTAGTAACGCACGTATAGCTCTCGTGTGTTTGATTTATTGCAGTAATTGATGTTGCCAATTTATGCCTTATTTATATTCTGTGTGTGTGTGTGTGTGTGTGTGTGTTGTGTTGTGTGTGTGTGTGTGTGTGTGTGGTGTGTGTGTGTGTGTGTGTTGTGTGTGTGTGTGTGTGTGTGTGTGTGTGTGTGTGGTGTGTGGAACTCCGTAGTGTAGTGGTTAGCACGCTCGGCTTACAACCGAGAAGTCCCGGGTTCGATCCCCGGGCGGAGCGAAAGATAGATGGGTGGTCTTTCTTAAATCCCTAAAATCCCTAGCCCCTGTCCACCCAGCAGTGAATGGGTACCGGGTGCCAGTTGGGGGTTTGTAACACCCCCCCCCCCCCGGGTTGGTGGCTTTGGCCAACACTAATATGCAGCAGCGGTAGATCACTATGGCTCTGAAGCATTATCCTCTAAACAAAACAAACAAGGGAAAACAAACAAGAGAAACAAGAGTGTGTGTGTGTGTTTTGTGTGTGTGTTGTGTGTGTGTGTGTGTGTGTGTGTGTGTGTGTGTGTGTGTTTGGGTGTGTTGTGTGTGTGTGTGTTCTAGTGTGTGTGTGTGGTGTGTGTAGAGGCGGCGTGTGTTAGAGTGTGGGTGTTGTTGTGTGTGTGTGGGGGGCGCACTTAATAAACCAAACTTGTGCGATCATAATGTTTTCCAGGAATTTCAGACTCGAATGTTCTTGTGAAGTTTTTATTTATTTTGTTTTGTTTATTTCATTCAGGTTAATTTTACACGTGCTTTCTGATCTCATTACTTTTCTTACCTTTCCTTAATTTACTCATTATCTTTTATCTCATTATCTTACTCATATATCTCTTTCTGATCTCATTAGTTTACTTGCACTTGACTTACTTCTTTTACTTACTTTACTCATTAATTTACTTGTCGTATTTTGTAGATTAGTAATGTTATGCTCTGAGATGTAGTTTTTCCAAGTAGATTTTTTTCCACACCTCTTAACTTTGCTGCAATAAATATCCTTCAGGTATTTTGCAGTAAAGAAATATAGCATTACCATTTGATCCTCGGACCACCTTTAAGAGGAGAGGCGAGACCAGAGGGAGATTGCGGGAGGAGAGAGAGGGAGAGAGAGATGATGGAAGTGAGGGCGAGGAGGGGAGTGCCCGCGAAACCCGAGGTGGGAGAGAGAGGATGAAGAGGGAGAGTGAGAGAAGGAGAGAGAGTGAGAGGACGAGTGGACGAGGGAGCAGAGCTTTTGGAGTGAATGAGAGAGAGAGGAGAGAGGAGAATGAGAGAGAGGAGAGAAGAGAGAGAGAGAGGAGAAAGAGACGGAGACGTCGCGATTCGAGATTGAGGATGCGTGAGAAGAGAGGAGAATGGGGAGAACGAGGAGAAGGAGAGAGAACCATGTTATCGTCTTAGCGTACTTAAAGGAAACGTTATATCCTGCTTTTTGTCTATGTTGCTTCTTCCTTCTTTTCATGGTTGCATCATCATCTTCTTTCCTCTTACCTTCACCCTCTCTTCCTCTCGTCTCTTACACGTTCACCTTCCCCTGTTATACTGTTCCGGTCGATTGACGTTATTCCTTTCTAGTTAATTTGACATACACATGCTCCTACAGTGATTATATGATCCTCCTACATCCCCTCCTCCATCCTCCCTTACGAGCCTCACTCCTCTACGCATTCCCCATCCTCCTCCTCCCTCCTCCCCTTCCTCTCTCGTCTTCCTATCCTCCCTTATCTTCATCATCATATTTCTCTTCTTCCTTCTTTTTTGTTTAAATTTTGAGGGATTCTTTTTATTAAAGTCCGAAAAAAATTAGAAGAATATTAGTTAGTGTAATGATATAACTTAGCATTCGATCCCTATTAGTCTCTCTCTCTCTCTCTCTCTCTCCTTCTCTGATCTAGGCTGCTCCCATCCACACTCTCTCTCTCTCTCTAGTAGCTCTCTCTCTACTCTCTCCTCTCATACTCTCTCTCTCTCCTCCTCTCTTCTCCTCTCCTCCCTCTATCCTCTCTAAGTGTGATAAATATGTAACGTGAGGCTCTTTCAAGTTCTCAATGTGCCAAAAAACTGAACTCAATTGCTCGTTACCATGGGTGGGGAGGGAGGGAGGGAGGGAAGGAGGGAGGGAGGGAAGGATGGAGGGAGGGAGGGAGGAAAGGAGGGAGGGATAAAGAAGGAAGAGTAGGAGGGAGGGAGGGAGGGGAGGGAGGGAGGAAAGGAGGGAGGGAGGGAGGGAGAGAGGGAGGGAGAGAAGGAGGGAGGGAGAGAGGGAGGAAGGAATGGAGGAAGAGTAGGAAGATGGAAGGAACGAAGATAAGAAGGATAAATTTACCTTATTTTTATGCATTTTTTTTCAAAGTTTTCTAAAATTTATTTCCCTCTGAGTTGATGAGTAATTCTTTTGCTGCTTTCCTTTTGTTAGGCCTTGAAGAAATATGTGAATTCGTTAGAAAATTGTGTCATTTTTTTTCGTTCTACTTATGAATCTTTTCTAAACAACTCCCATCTTCAATTTTTGCCTCTTGATATTTACTAGCCGCAAAGCCGCAACCCTCCTGGCGACTTTTGGCCTGCTCCTGCGGAGGTATTGGTGGGTCTTCGCAACCACCGGTTTTTTGGCCGAGGCAGGGCCCCCCACCTGTGTTTTGGTGGGCCGCAGGGCCCACCAAAAACAGGACTCTCCAGATAGCCCCTTCTAACTTCTTTGAAATCATGGAGTAGAAAGTATGTATTAACGCCAACAATTATATCACCCCAAACCATTCATCACCCACCACCCATTCACCACCCTATTACCCATCACCCCCCCAGTTGCTAGGTGCAATAGCGCATAGGGGTTAAATTTTCAAAGCCAAATAGGATCACCGTATTTTGTGGTATTCGCGTGTACTTAGAAAACGGTCGTGTGCAAAGTTTAAGGCAATCGGTTGATATTTAAAGGTGTGGCGGATGATTTTGAACATTCCTGCTTTTCGCCCCTCAGGCTGCCACGAGTGAAGAAACTGAAGTTGGCTTCTGGCCATAGTGTTCTACTATCACACGGAGCCAAAAACTTACAAGACGTGGAATGGAGACGTTTTACGACGATTTTTCGCTACACAAGGAAGAGAAGAAGACGGTGCAGCAGGCTGCAGCTGAGGCTGCAAAGGCGGCCTCGACTCGGCACGAGCTAGGACACCACCATCCAGACACTAGCGTGAGGAGGAAGATTACTGGACTTTCGACGAGGGAAGATCCTGACACAAAAGCAAGAATAACTTGAGTCACGCCTGCCAAAAACAGAAGAACCTTCACAAAAGTCTCCAGACCTTGGAAATCGCCCCACTCCGACGCCCTCACTCTGATGACCATTGAAGACAAGTAATTGCCTTCTGCCAGCGGGAGAGGGGGAGGCGGGGTTCGACGGGGGCTCTGACAAGAAGCTGAAAGAATCGGTTGCCGGAGTGAAAGCTCTCTCTCACGTAGCCGTAACAGACGCCAAAGAGGAGAAGAGGAATGGTGGAGTGGAGTCGTCACCGTCTGAGTCATCAAGTCCAGCAAACGCTGCCAACACATCGACTTCTCTTCGACGCCGGGGTCGCCTCCTCCACCAAAGCGATGAGGGACACGGGGGCACAAGTCGTTCCTGATCCCCTGATCTCGTCGGAGCTGGACCCACCGAAGGGGCAGTAGCCGCCAAGCCCTTCGAATGTGGCGGCTTACGGCAAGTAGCTTGGGCCACTATCCACAAGAGCTTGTGCTGAATTCACCGAGTCCATGACAGGCAGAGCGAAGTACAGTGTCCACTGGCGAAGGATCATCAAAGAAGACTTTCAGTCCTCTCACCCTCTGACCGTCATATGGGACGGGGAAGAATCCTTCTCAGGACCCGATGGCACTCGCCGCCCCCGAAAGACTCGCATCCTCGTCACAGGATGGAAGGAGTAGGATGGAGAAGCTCTATGCGTCCCGAAAGGCATCCGGAAAACTGGTGATGCCGCCGCTACAGCTGTGTTCGATGCTCTAGAAGACTGGGAGGGTCAGGAACGAGTCGTGGGATGTGCTTCGACACAAACCAGTGCCAAACACTGGGAGCCACAATGGTGCAGCACATCTTGCAACAGAAGATCGGCCGACCCATCGTTCACTTGCTTTGCGTCATCACGTACACGAACTGTCCTTGAGAAGGCCTTTCTACGTGTTTGGGGTCACTTCTGGCGAGATCTACACATCTTCTCTCGCTCAAGGACTACTTGTCTTAACACAACCAGCCGGCACCTAAACCACTCCCACCAACGAAGATTCTGGCCGGAGACTCTTGGTCTCCAAGAGGGAATTCTCATTCAAGGTTTGAAAACGTCCTCTGCTTCAGACAAAGCAGCCCGTGACGACTATAAGGAATCGCTGAGTGAGCTGCTTTTCCTCGGCGGTGCTCTTCCGAAGACCTCGATCCGTAGCCCCGGGCGATCATCGAGCGTCGAATTGATGGCGCGTATCATTTACGCTCTGAAGATGATTCGGTTAGGAGCAGTGACTGGAGTCGTCAACCCGAGGGAACAGGTCAGCCCTCCAGCGGTTCAATGTTCGCACGAGATCTACGATCATGCAGATCGGTTCGAAATCGGGACGGTTCCATCCTACGACTCCCGACAACGAATTTTGGATTCGTAGGAGCATCCTTCAGTACACGACGAAAGTATTCGGAAGGCCTGCTTCCACCCACTCTGAGCCGCCATTTCTTGGGATCTGAGCGAAGATTTCATGGCCTGTCAGTGTCGACTCAGCTCCCTGTCTCCGACAAACAAGCAATTGTACAGGCCATTCTCTACGATGGAAGGAGCGAGGAAAAACCCGCCAAGCGAAATAAACCCTCCCATCATCACAAGTTCCTGCGGCAACATTGCCCTCCTCGCCACGAAAAAATTCCCTCCGCCTATTCGAAGCCTGCTATAAGGACCGACTTCCTGTCCACGCAACCTCGGACAGTTGCAGGAAGATGAATGTAGTCGAGGCCCTGCCGCCGAATCGAGGGATATTCGCGTCTGTCAACGACACAGCCGAGCGAGGAGCTGGCGCTCATCTAGTCCTTCAACCTCCGGCTGACAAAGACGGAGGGACAGCGCCAAGTTCTCTCCAAAGTTGTGGAGGACATCGCCATCAACAGACAGGGACCTCGAAGGCTTCCCTTCCCCGGCCAAGCGGTAACAATGAGTGGTGTGGCTCCCATGATACCCCACCCCACCGAGGGGTAATACTCACCAAGAGGGGGACCAGCAGCCCTGCTGGGGAAAGGGAGGTCGGTTGTCCGCTTTCAAAGATATGACATCCCCTCCTTAATTAGGCCAAAGGCATCCTAAGGGTAAATAACAAAGGTGTAATCCGCCACCCTTAAATATCACCGATGAGGTCAAACTTTGCATAAGATGGTTTCTGGCAGAGATGCACCATTACACCAAGTAGAAAGAAAAATTCAAACTTTGATTTTTTATGGCACCTACCCCCCACCATTCACTAAACCATACCCATCCCACCACACAGCACTACCCATCACCCCCCCTGATTCCCCACCATCACCCCCAACACAACGCACCAACAATCAGAACCGTCACCCCACACCCATTACCATCCATCACCCCAACAAATTCACTCACCCAGTACCCATCAAAATACATCAAGGTTTCCTTCAATTCTCGCAACCCACTTTTTTGGCACAATTCTCGCTAATAGGCTGCTAAAAAAAAAAAAAAAAAGTGATGGGATCATCCCCAAAATGGCCTTAAAACCTTTCCCTGGTCAACCTGGTTCAAAAACTGTGCCATATGATGGGATTGGCACGGGGGGTGGAACCTATAGCACACACACCCCACACACAAAAGACACATATCCCACACAGACACACTTTCGCTTATATTATTATAGAAGATTGACATTTTTATCTTATCTTTTCCATTTCTTAGATTTTCCCATTTCCCTCCTTGGTTTTAATCTTTCGTAAACTCTTTTTCTTTCTCTCCCTTTCTCTTGCTTTACACCTTTCCTTTATTGTATTTCCAAAGACTCTCTCTCTCTCCCCCTCTCTTTTCTCCTCTCTCCTCTTTTCTCTCTCTCTTCTCTCTCTCCTCTCTTTTCCTCTCTCTCCCCTCTCTCCCCTCTCTCTCTCTCTCTTTCTTTTCACACCACTCTCTCTCTCTTTTCTCTCACCTCTCTCTCTTTCCCTCACACCACTCTCTCTCTCCCCTCTCTCCTCTCTTCTCTCCCTCTCTCCCCTCTCTTTTCTCTCTTCCCCTCTCTCTTCTCTCTCTCTCTCTCCCCTCTTCTCTCTCTCTCTCTCTCTCTTTCTCTCTCACACCCACTCTTTCTCCTCTCTCTTTTCTCTCTCTCTCTCCTCTCTCTCTCTCTCTCTCTCTCTCTCTCTCTCTCTCTTGCTCCCCTCTCTCTCTCCCCTCTCTCCTCTCTCTTCTCTCTCTTTTCTCTCTCTCTTCTCTCTCTCTCTCTCTTCCCACCCCCACACCCCCACACACACACCCCCACACACACCCACACACCCACCACCCCACAACCACCACAACACACCACACACACACACACCCACACACCCTAAAATTCAACAATTCCCCAAGCTCCAGTTCCCCACACCTCCCCAGCCACAGTCCTCTCCTCCCGCGGCCCAACACAACACCTTAATTCCCTTCCCAGCTCTCTCTCTCTCTGCCTCCTCCGGGACTGCCACACGCTTCGTACCTGCGCCAAGCCAAGTTAGAAGGCAGGTACGAATGTTAAAGTTTGAATAAAGGAAAAATATATGATGTTGAGGGGTAAATTTATAGTAATTGTGGTGGGTGGTTGGGTTGTTTGGTGAAGTATGTAATCACTGTGATGGGGTTAGTGTATGAAGTAGTTGTAGTAGTAAGGGAACAGTATAAGTAAAGTAAACATAATGTATTAAAGAATGAGAAATATAAACTAAAGAAAGAAGTGGTAATAGCTATAAGATAATAATATACAGTCTAACATTAATGAATCTACTGCTAATTCTTTTTCTTTTATATCTTTTGACCTATTTATTAACTTAAGCATTGATTTTTTTGTACTGTGAAGGCAACAAGGAGCTTTAAACTTAGCAGTGTCAGCGTCAGAAATTCCTCGTAATGACGAAGACTCGGGTCTAGAGCAGCACCAACACTTAAGCACCGAGCTGAGAGGCTGAGGGAGAGTGTGGTGCATAATGGAGAGGCTTGGAGAGGCAGGATAGCTACTCTCCATTATATGCCGCCTCCCTAAGACTGTATCGACCTTCCCTCCTTTTGTAATCCCTTGTAATCACAGTAATAATGTATTGCTCGCTCAGTCCTGCGCCGTGATGTTTTAGTCAGGGCTCGGATTATTTTTTTATTTTTTTTAACATTTATAAGAGATTGGTCAGGTGTAAAAATAAAGGGTAATAAAAAGCAAATTGAATGACAGTCCCCATATAGAAGACAGTAGGTGACTTAAAAGAGGTTAGGTTAATTAAGTTTTTGGGTTTTTTAGTCTTTAAAAGTTAGTCTGGGAAAGAATTGAAGCGTAGGGAAAGGGGGGAAAATGAATTCTTGTTTTTGGTGCTGTGGGGAAAAGCTGCTTTGTTGTGAGTGTATGAATTTGTAATCACTCTTTGAAATTATTTGACATCATGTTATTCTCTTTCTTTGTGTCTGTCTGTCTCTCTCTCTCCTCTCTCTCTCTCTCTCTCTCTCTCTCTCTCTCTCTCTTTCTGCTCCATCTCTCTTCTCTCCCTTCTCTTTCGTCTCTCTCGTCTCTCTCTCTCTCTCTCTCTCTCTTCTCTCTCTCTCTCTCTCTCTCTCTCTCTCTCTCTCTCTCTCTCTCTCTCTCTCTCTCTCTCTCTCTCTCTCTCTCTCTCTCTCTCTCTCTCTCTCTCTCTCTCTCTCTCTCTCTCTTTTTCAGTGTAAAACAATCAACAAACTTTATCTTTTGGCCATCTTGTTTTGAAATGTTATATCGATTTTTTTTCTTTTTGCAAATGAATTCAAGAAGAAATAAGCTGAGACATACAAAATGGATTATAAATCTTAGTCACTTGTACTAATAAACGTAAACTTTTGCTCCTCGTCGTTTTAGGTAGGTTACTGTAAGCCAAGGTAGTTAATAATTTACTAGGGAAAAGTAAGTATTAATGAAGGCAATGATAAACAAGAAGGTCTACTAAAAGATGCTACTGGGTTGTTAAAAGTATTAGTATTAAGGTATTATGTAATATATCATGTAGACGTCTGTTAACCCCTTCGCGCCCAGATTTTTCCTTTGCTATATAAAATCGTCTGTTGTTAGCAATAAAATTACAAATAGTGACTGAATATAATATACCAAATTAACTAGTGGACAAGGATACTAGACAGGTCATATCTATAAAATATTGCTTATATCAACTAAAAATCGTCTAAAGGTAGCCAAATTACAATGGAAATTACGTTCTGGGCCTCAAGGTGTTAAATGTATAATAAGTGTAAATTCTCCACGTGGGAAACCGGATTCGTGTGTAGCTTCCCGCCGGGAGGAACCGGGATTAAGTTATGAAGCCGCAGCCAGGTTGTGCATGGGGAATAAGGCGAGCTATTCCCTGAGCCAGTTTCTGTATGTATATTTTCGTGAAATCTAAAAACACTTGAGTAATCTTATTTTCTATGGTACGATTAAAATTTTTGGTTCATTTGACCTCTCTCTCTCTCTCTCTCTCTCTCTCTCTTCTCTCTCTCTCTCTCTCTCTCTCTCTCTCTCTCTCTCTCTCTCTCTCTCTCTCTCTCTCTCTCTCTCTCTCTCTCTCTCTCTCTCTCTCTCTCTCTCTCTCTCTCTCTCTCTCTCTCTCTCTCTCTCTCTCTCTCTCTCTCTCTCTCTCTCTCTCTCTCTCTCTCTCTCTTTTTGACCAGTCTTTTGTGATGTAAAAAAAAAAATACAGGTTACGTCATGTTTTTTTTATCTATATTAATGTTGAATAAGTTTCCCCTCCCACTGTTCCCATGACTAACAACCTTCCCCCTTCCCCCTTCCTCCCTTCCCTCCCTCCCCCTTCCCCCTCCCCCTCCCCCCTCCCCCGCTACTGCCCTCCAATCGATAAAATGACAAGTAACATTTTTGCAGCAAATATTTAGGGTAGAAAAGCTGCGCCGTCCGTCTGTCTCTCCCTTCTGTTCCCTCCCCTTAAAGCAAATATATATACAGTCATAGCCACGCGTATCAACCTAGCGAAATACAGAATTCTTTTTCAAACCTGTTAGTGCGCGTGTGACATGGACAGGTAGGGTTTAGGAGTGACAGATAAATTTTTGCATCGCTGCGAGCATTCTGGTGGCCTTCCTCTTTCTCTCTATCTCCTCATCCCCTCCCTCTCCCTGTCTCCCTCCCTCTCCCTCTCCCCTTCCCTCTCCCTCTCTCCCTTCCTTTATCTCCTCTGTTCCGTCCATGCACGCTCCCAGCCGCTCCAACAGCAAATTCTTGCATCATATTGACATTTGTAAATTTTAGGTGATTATGAGAGTAGTAAAGAGGATATTGTTAAGGTATACGTACATAGTTAGTTTACACACACACACACACACACACACACACACACACACACACACACACACACACACACACACACACACACTCTTGTTTCTCTTGTTTGTTTTGTTTAGAGGATAATGCCTCAGAGCCATAGTGATCTACCGCTGCTGCATATTAGTGTTGGCCGAAGCCACCACCCCGGGGGGGGGGGGTTACAAACCCCCGGCTGGCACCCGGTACCCATTCACTGCTGGGTGGACAGGGGCTAGGGATTTAAGAAAGACCACCCATCTATCTTTCGCTCCGCCCGGGGATCGAACCCGGAACTTCTCGGTTGTAAGCCGAGCGTGCTAACCACTACACTACGGAGTTCCCCCCCCACACACACACTGTTGCATGTGTTCACTTCAAATTAACAAATATATGCAAATTGTGTGTGTGTGTGTGTGCTTTTGTGTGTGTGTGTATATGTGTGTGTGTTTTTGTGTTTGTGTGTGTGTGTGTGTGTGTGTGTGTACATGTGTGTGTGTGTGTGTGTGTGTGTGTGTTGTGTGTGTGTGTGTGTGTGTGTGTGTGTGTGTGTGTGTGTGTGTGTGTGTGTGTGTGTGTGTGTGTGTGTGTGTGTGTGTGAGAAAGAAAAAGAGTACATTTTTGTTGTTGCTGTTATGTTGCAATTATTACAGGAAATCATGTCACAATGCGATCCTTAAGGGCAATCATCATAACTGAATTGACTTCCCTTACAAATGGTCGCGCGTTTCACTCATTTCCCGACACCTCAAAATGTTTAAGCAATAAGTCCGTTGATTTGCCTCCTATAACTTTGTTCTTTAATATCGAGAGTCCATTAATTCTTTCAAAGTAAATTATTCAGGTTAAAAACTGCAAGAATGACAGGAGGGACCTAAGTACCTTGAATTGTCCCTTTTACTGCTGTAGTTTGGTTGGTTGGGTTAATTAATTAGGTAGTAGTAGTAGTACTAGTAGTAGTAGTAGTAATAGTAGTAGTAGTAGTAGTAGTAGTAGTAGTAGTAGTAGTTGTAGTAGTAGTAGTAATAGTAGTAGTAGTAGTAGTAGTAGTAGTAGTAGTAGTAGTAGGTTGTAGAAGAGCCATGGTTGTCATTGTGTAAGTAAATATATTTCAGTAGATAAGATAAACTACAATTGAGAAATGTTTTTCTTTTAGGAATAAAATAGCTGATAACTTGGTAGCCACTCAGCTGTGTTAGAATAATTTATCAGAACTCTGTGGAAACATATTGCAACCACAAAGAATTATTTTTGTTTTGGCAACTTTGTTTACGAAAAGAATTCATGTTTAGGTCAACAGCAAGAAAGAGACAAGACGCTGCATACAAAACTTTGAGACACTTCTGCTGCAACAAATATTTCACCTTCTTCCTCCTCCTCTTCTTCTTCTTCTTTTCTTCTTCTTCTTCTTCTTCTTCTTTTTCTTCTTCTTCTTTTTCTTCTTCTTCTTCTTCTTCTTTTTTTCTTCTTCTTCTTCCTTCCCATACCTATAATATCTATCTATAGTCTATACCTATGTTAGTAATAAAATAAATATTGTGTTTAACCATCATTGGCTACAAAAATATCCACCCAGTCTTTTGTCTCACCTCCCGTTAGCAAGTCGTCCTCCCTGAAGTGTCGTAAATCACACAACTTTGTATATGAATGAAACATCCGACAGGAATTTGTGCGCAACTTCTGCCGTGAAGATTTATTCAGGCAAAGTCAAAATCTCAACTTCCTCAATTGGAGTCTCATTCACAACAGCGCGATGCCAGGACGTTGGCGGGAAGGTTTGTGTGTTTGCTGGGTAACCGAACGTTTTGGTCATTAGGTTTGGTAAAGTTAGGTTAGGCTGAGGTTAGGTTGTCAGGTCAGGTCAGGTCAAGTTAGGTTTTTTAAAGACCTAGGATTACTGGGACGGTTAGTTTTTTCCCGTGACCAAAACGCCCGTGGCCTAAAGGTCCTACATTCGTTTGCTGTCACGGGCGGTGGTTTTATTACAAGTTTATTAACCCCTTGAGACGCAGAACGTAATTTCCATCGTAATTTGGGTGTCATTAGACTATTTTTAGTGAATATAAGCAATATTTTATAGATATGACCTGTTTAGTATCATTGCCCACTAACTAATTTGGTATATTCAGATATTTTTCGTAATTTTATGGCTCGACAGCAGACGATTTTATAATTATAGCAAAGGAAAGATCTGGGCGTGAAGGGTTAAAGAAAAGGGGATGGAGATTTGGAGATTACATAGAAGGGGGGGCGGGAGGGTGTACAAGAATAAAAGAACATAAAAAGAAGCGGTGGTGTAAGCAAGAACAATACCTCGTCAGATGTAATACTTTATTATCGTTTTTATTTGATGACACGTAATACAAATATCTATAGAAACCTTAGAAACTCTAGTATCAGAGTTTGTGTGTTTGTCCCGTGTGTGTGTGTGTGTGTGTGTGTGTGTGTGTGTGTGTGTGTGTGTGTGTGTGTGTGTGTGTGTGTGTGTGTGTGTGTGTGTGTGTGTGTGTGTGTGTGTGTGTGTGTGTGTGTGTGTGTGTGTGTGTGTGTGTGTGTGTGTGTGTGTGTGTGTGTGTGTGTGTGTGTGTGTGTTAATAAGGAGTTCAGTTTAAAGAAGTTTAAATCACATTTCTACCTCAGGTTTTGGATCGTGTGGATCAGCAAGGTTAGGTTCAGATCACGTCAGGTTAGGTAGTCACATGGAAAAACTTGTGTCTGCGTGGACGTCAGACTGAGACGAGTTGCAGCAAGTATGTGTGTGTGTGTGTGTGTGTGTGTGTGTGTGTGTGTGTGTGTGTGTGTGTGTGTGTATGTGTTCAGGTGGCAATTTGTGTGTGTATGTGTTTCATTATGTAGTGTTTCAATATGACATAAGTATGAATAAGTGTGATTGACTTTTGACATTCATCTTTGTTTAAATTTAAGAGGTTCATATATATATATATATCATGTGTGTAGTTGTATTAAATGAGAATGTTTTGGCCTATATGAATACAAACGAAAACATGAAGACTGGAGACTCGCCCGTCACTGAAGGAAAAAACTTGACATGACCAACTTTTCACTTCACTCACTTCACTTTTCACAAGGTTTTCACAAGGTCCAACTTACGTTCACAGGACCTCAGCCACTCCAAAGACGCCACTCTGAATTGTTTGTTGAGTGGTCCAAGAGTGACGCAAGGCCAACTCAGCACTTCCAGCACTACGTAGTCTGGGCGTTCAAGGGAAGCACTAAAGAACCCAATGTTTACTTACGTCCAGGAGGAACAGAAAAAATCCTTTGGTCAGGGGAGTCTCACGGCACGAAGTTCGCCTCGAAAGACACTTTTCGATTTGCTGAAGTATAAAAGTTAGTAGTCTCTCTGGTCTCCGAGGTTGAATAGGAATGGCGTTTGGTCATGGTGTTGGGTGTGGTGGTGATGGTGGCGAGTGGGGTGGGGGTGAAGGGGGTGTGAGGTGGGGGGGGTGATGGAGCGGACCCTCACAAGGAGCTCATGCTTTCGTTGGGTCGCGTGAAGCTTGTGTCTGCGAGGTTCTGTCGCACAAAATTTAATCCTGCAGGGGAGTAGGTAGGGAAGCGGAGCGGGGCTTGGAGGGGGGCGGGGGCGGAGGAGGGGGGGAGGCCGGCACTACTCACCAACAGGTAGCCGCCCCCGACACCCGCCCCCACCCTGCCCATGCCCCCCGCTGCACCCATGCCACCCATAGCTCCCATAGGACCCACACCCATGCACGGGTTGCCCACGCCCGCACCCATCAGGCCGCCCATGTTGACCCCCATCATCCTGGGCATCCCTCCGACGCCCATGTTTATGCCGCCCATGGTCGCGCCCATGACAGGATCGAGGCCGCCCACCAGGCCGCCCACGCCCAGCACAGGAACCTCTGCCGAGCAAGTATTCAGGAACATAAGAAACATAAGAAATAAGAAAATAAGGAAGCTACAAAAGGCCGCGAGACCTACACATGGTAGTTCCTGTTACTAAACACTCTCTACATCCGCCTTTCATCCCCATCCATAAATTTATCCAGCCTCCTTCTAAAGCTCCCTACAGCTTTTAAAGCTCCCTATGAGGGTGCTTGGCAGGTGTGATCTGTTAAACACATGGCTGCATGTTTTTGTGTTATAACCCTTTAAAATGACGTGGTGGCTTCCATTGCATATTTTTGTAATTAACTGCGATGAAGCTCACAGAAAAAATTATTTAAAAACTAATTATACACTTTTAATGTATGAATTATATAAAGGAGGCCGTAAGAATTATGAACACTCCGACACGTGAAAAATTACATAAAAACGTATCAAAGCCAGCATTCAATTTGCCTTTCGTTTTACCACCGTCAGGTAAAAAACTGAATAAAAAAACTCTTACCCTGGAGGATGACCTGTTGCTGCCTGGGGGCGCCTCTCCCTAAGCGACTCACGCCCAACAAAGGCTGGGGAGCGCTCTCCATCCCTCCCCCCTCCTGCAGCGTCCCCTGTGAGGGAGGCAAGAGGTGTTGTGATGAGTCCAAAGGCACGCACACGTCAACCCACGGTTTGGTTAGACCTCGCTGCCGTACACTTAATAATACAATGAGGCAATTAGTCATTTCTTAATCAATATTGCAAAGAGTTTAGACATGATGCGATTCCCCTTACCGTCAGAAGGTCCATTGGGGAGACAGTGGAGGCTGAGGGTTGTAATCCACCAGTGCGAGATCCATTGTCATATACCCCAACACCAACCCCATTAACGCCAATCCCCCCTACTCCTACTCCTCCTGCTACTCCAACTCTCCCCTCCCCTTGCTCTACTCCCACTCCTGTTGACGCCACTCCCTCCGTCACCTCCACCTCCGCTACTGTCGCTTCGCAAACCATCGCCGTCTCCTCCCCTCCGCCGTCCAGTACTGTCTCTCGGCTGCCGCTGCCACACACGCTGCCCACCACACTCCCGTCATCCAGCACGCCCTCGCCTCGCTGCTGCTTACGCCTCGACCCTGGGGAGAGTAATGAAACCAAGGTCAAGAGAGGGTATCAAGATGTGTGTGAAAAGAGGGGATAAAAAGGTGTGTGTGTTGTCTCTTGGCCTTACATGAACCTAAACTTATGCTTACGCTTCGACCCTGGGAAAATATTAAGCGCGTGAATCCAAGGTCAAGGGTATCTAGAGGTGTGTGAAAAGAGGTGAAGAAAAAAAAAAGAGGTGTGAAAAGAGGTGAAGAAAAAAAAGGTTTGAAAAGAGGTTAATAAAATATAAGAAGTATGTGAAAAGAGGTGAAGAAAAAAAGAGGCGTGTGAAAAGAGGTGAAAAAAAAGAGGTGTGTGAAAAGAGGTGAAGAAAAAAAGGGTGTGTGAAAAGAGGTGAAGAAAGAAAAAAAGAGGTGTGTGAAAAGAGGTGAAGAAAAAAAGAGGTGTGTGAAAAGAGGTGAAGAAAAAAAGAGGTGTGTGAAAAGAGGTGAAGAAAAAAAGAGGTGTGTGAAAAGAGGTGAAGAAAAAAAGAGGTGTGTGAAAAGAGGTGAAGAAAAAAAGAGGTGTGTGAAAAGAGGTGAAGAAAAAAAGAGGTGTGTGAAAAGAGGTGAAGAAAAAAAGAGGTGTGTGAAAAGAGGTGAAGAAAAATAGGGTGTGTGAAAAGAGGTGAAGAAAAATAAAGTGCGTGTTGTCTCTCTTGGCTTTGCATGAACCTACACTTAAGCTCATTGTAAGAATCTCGTGTATTCTTTCAACAGTAGAGCTTGCGGTGGAATATTTTTAGTTCATCAATATGTATCTCGAATAAAAGCAATAACTGATTCCTACCCGTATCAGCGTTTTACTGTGATTAATGTTAATGTTTCATTTAATGAGCGGCAAATGATTAATCTTAGTATAATTCAGATAGTAAAGTTCGTTGGACATACTTCATTCCCTGTCATCCTTTTATACTCAAGCATTAGTCATGTTTATTGTGATTCAAGGGAAACACGTGTTGCAGTCCAGTGTAATCCAGTGTAAATATTAGAATGACGCGAGTTAATGGCAAGGTTTTGTTCAACACTTTTTATCACGTTCAACTTTTTTTATCCTCAACAAATAAAGAAATGAAAAAAGTTCAGATCTTTTGAATTTTCCAAACGCTACAACGTCCTTCATCAGCACAAGTACATAGTCACTGCATCACGACTTTCAGATTTACATATAACATTACATTTTTCACATTGAAGCGTACAGTTTCAATCAAAATATTAAGTATCTGCTTAACATTGCAATCAGACCCGTTCCTTTCTCACGTCTGAAATGGAAATCACCTCCAAAACAGGCGCCGTTTTTCAACCCTTCCTACTCCCCCCTCCCCTTTCCCCCACCCACCCCCTCCAACCCACGCCATCTCCCCCTACTCCCCCACGCCAATCACAATGACCCTATGTCAAGTGTATGGCGTCGGCTGCTCTGAATTGCTTGAAAAGATAAGAAATCTCTTTGAAAGCCTCTTGAACCCTTATATATGTGTAATAGTAGTAGTAGTAGTAGTAGTAGTAGTAGTAGTAGTAGTAGTAATAGTATTCACAGCAATATGAGTCAGGTGTGTGTGTGTGCGTGTGTGTATGTGTGTGTGTGTGTGTGTGTGTGTGTGTGTGTGTGTGTGTGTGTGTGTGTGTGTGTGTGTGTGTGTGTGTGTGTGTGTGTGTCGACCCCAGCACCGCATTAACGTGAACAGACTCATATTTTACAGCAAGAGTAATAAAGGAAGGAGTAATTGTTGTACGCCTTGATTTAAATTATAGGTGACAGGTTGCTCAGATTATCCCCGTGAGAGAAGGAGATTAGGGGACAATCCTATTTAGGGGCACTGCCTGGGATTGTCCAAAGAAGGGAAGGGAAGGGAAGGGAAAGGAAGGGAAGGGAAGGGAATGGGAGGGAAGGGAAGGGAAGGGAAGGGAAAAGAAGGGAAGGGAAGGGAAGGGAAGGGAAGGGAAGGGAAAAGAAGGGAAGGGAAAAGAAGGGAATGGGAGGGAAGGGAAGGGAAGGGAAGGGGAGACGTAGTAGGTAGGATCAGAAGGGATTGTGCTGGCCTGTCTGTCCGTGTGTGTGTGTGTGTGTGTGTGTGTGTGTGTGTGTGTGTGTGTGTGTGTGTGTGTGTGTTTGTTTGTTTGTTTGTGTATGTGTATGTGTGTGTGTGTGTGTGTGTGTGTGTGTGTGTGTTTTGTCTTTTGTTTTAGTGAGCCGCATTTTTTGGGGTCTATTTTTGTCTCGCGTCTGTCTATCTTACAAACACACACACACACACACACACACCACACCACACACACACACACACACACACACACACACACACACACACACACACACACAACACACACACACAAACACAACACACACACACACACACACACACACACACACACACACACAACCACACACCACACACACACACACACACACACACACACACACACCACACACACACACACACACACACACACACACACACACACACACACACACACACACACACACACACACACACACACACACACACACACCACACACACTTTATCATCCACATTAGGAAGACATCATAATCCGATTTTTTCTCTCTTCCTCCTCCTTATCCCCCCCCCCTGCTCTTCCTCCTCCTTATCCCCCTCCCCCTATTCTCCTTCTTTTCTATCCTTTCCTGTTCGTCTTTACTCCCGTAATCCCTCTAATCTCTTCTCCCTTCGTTCCTCCATCCACTCTATTCGCTTACACTCTATTTTTCTACGTTCTCTCTACCTCTATTCTTCTCATGATTATTTGTATCCCTATCCCTTTATTCTCTCTTTTATCTCTTTGTACTATCCATATTACCGATCTATGTCAGTCTCTTTTTTCACACTTTCTTTCCTTTCACACCTCAAATCAATCCTTTATGAATCCCACTTCCTTTCTTTTTCCCTTCTTTTCTACGCTTCCTCAAATTCATCCTCTATTTGTCCCGCTTCCATTCTTTTTCCCTTCCTTTCTTCGCATTCTCACCCCTTACCTCACTATCCTCCCTTTTCTCCCATGCCTCATTCGCTAATCCCCTGTCACTGTGTCCCCTTTTTATCCCCTTCCTTCTTTTACTAATCCATCGCTTTATTCCCATCTTTCCTTCTTCCTTGTCCTTCTGTCCTTTCCAGTGTTCTCTTAAATCATGATCGTGTTGAATTAGTTTACCTCTTTACCTTGCTGTCTTTTACCTTCTGTTTCTTACTCCCACTGTTCCTTTCTCTTTTCCTTTGCCATTCCTTTGCCTTCTCCTATCTAATTCTTCATCTTTTACCCTATGTATCCTATTCCAGACTGTTCCTTTCTCTTTTCCTTTGCCATTCCTCACTCTTCCTCCACCTTCTCTCATTCCCTCTTTCTCCTATCCACACTGTTCCTTTCTCTCTTCCCTTGACCATCCTTCACTCTTCCCCCATCTTCCCTCCTCCCCCCCCTGCCTCACACTCACCTGGGGTTCGCCTGGGGGCATCCTGGGGGGACGGGGGTGGCACCAAAGCCTCGCCACTCAGTTTAACCTTTGAGGAGAAAAGTAAAATTAAATCATCTTTTTTAATTCGAGAAGTTTTCCATCACAGTTTTTCCCTAAAATAGTTATGAAAAAAAATCACGACTGGTATTTTTTTGGTTTGGAATATGAATGTTCTGTCAGATTATTTTTTGGAGAATACTCATATAGGTTTATTTCCTTGCATATAATTTGCATTTTAAATAATGTAATGACCTGAAAACTCGCGTGAACCAAGAATTTGAGCTGCTGATAAAAATGAATTGTTGTCATGTTGTGTTGCATACCATTATGAAACACATGAGAGTCCATTTTGATGGCTGAAAATGTCTTCTTATTCACTGTTTTGTATCTTTTAATTATGTTGTTCATGGCTGAATTATATATATTATTATTTCATATATACATGCATATATATTTTCGTGTCTCCTATAATGGGAAAAAAATTAATTACTAATAAATTAATAAATGCTTCAATTCCATCATGATAATATTTCCCTGCACTAATCTTATCTTGGTATTTAATGACGGGAACATATATACATACATATTTATTTTCGTGTCTCCCATAATGGGGGGAAAACCTAATTAAGTAATAAATGCTTCAATTCCATAATGATGATATTTCCCTGCACTAACCTGGGTGTTTAATGACGGGAACATATCAGATTTTTAAGGCATAAATAGCGGAGCCATAATATTACCAATGCGTGAGGTTCATTTACATTGCAAGAAGGAAGAACGAAGGTGTGGCAGCCTCACCCCTAACCTTTCCAAGTCTCTTCTCAACCCAGTCTGGCACCTTTCCCCCTATTTTTGGCATTACAATCAATCAATCTTTTCAACTTAGATACCGAGCAATGGTTTCGAGCTCCGAGGTGACGTCAGTGGTGAAATAACCAGTTGGGTGACGAGGACGTAGGTCATTAATGTAACTATATAGTTCACCATTTAAAAACATGGTAAGAACGTGTATTTATCGTAGAACTCTCCCAGTTCAGGTGATGAGGATTCGTGCCATTGCAATTAACCCCTTGAGGCCCAGAACGTAATTTGGGTACCATTAGACGATTTTTAGTTAATATAAGCAATATTTTATAGACATGACCTGTTTAGTATCCTTGTCCACTAACTGATTTGGTACATTCAGTTACTTTGCGTAATTTTATGGCTCTACAACAGACAATTTTTTATAGCAAAGGAAAGATCTGGGCGTGAAGGGGTTAATAAAGTCAGTCGTCAACAGCAAAGTACCTAATACCAAGTAAACCCAATTTGTTGACGAAAAAGAATCTAACCGCGTATCCGTCAACTTTCGTCAATTTTGTATCAGTTACTTTGATACTTTTACTTTTGATTTGGTTTTGTATCCCTTTGACATGAGTTACTTTTGGTCAACAGGTGGTGGGTGATGATGGGGGGATGCAGAAAAGCGGTCCATTCTGTGAGGTCATGTTAAAAGCAACATTGAATGGTGTTTAAATGGTATGAAAAAAAGGGAACATTATATATCGTTTTCAGAAGGCTCAATAGCAGGCTCGTCATTGATGGAGTCGTAGGATGCAAGGATCTGGGAACCATTAGTGTACTGTCACTATATTTACCAAACAGATAAATAAAAGCTTCACTTTGACAGTTAAATGATATAAAACATTAACTACCTAAATAATGAATCCACCTCACTTTACTACGTATTTATCATCGACAGTGTGTACTTGATGAACTGAACCACACATTTGAAGGGCGCTTTGCTATTTAATGGTTAATAAGAGGTAATTAAAAGTCAATGTCGAGCCGTACTCATTCTTACTTGTATTTTTGTCAAACGAGATAAAATATTGAATACAGAGAAATAATACATATAATAATAGCAATACTGTACCTAATAATAGAATATTAAACCAAAATAATGATAATTTTGTATGACAGTAGTGTGACGTTGATATATTTGGGGTGGGGGAGGAATGAATGCAAGATATTTTTACGATGCTTAAGCCGCAGTCACACGAGGCGACTTTACTCGCCGCTACTGCAGTAGCTGCGACTGGTAGCCGCCTAGTCGCCAAGTGTGACCGGTTAGTCGTCACTATCAAGTCCAACTGGCGACTAAAAATACTCGCAGCTATTAAAGTTGAACATGTTCAACTTTGCTCGCCGGTAGCTCGCGATTTCATGATCACGTGACCTAGTCGCGGCTACTAGTAGGTCCATAGTCGCTTCATGTGACCATGCAGTCGCGCAGTGACCACCACCGAGTCAGCTATTGAGTTTGTTTTCCCATGTATGAAATATGACAGACAAACAAGTTATGAAGTGGTCAGGGGATGAAATCATTAGATGTTTGGACATTTATAGAAAATATGAAGGTTTGTGGGATACAAACAATGAAAACTACATGAAGAGAAATGCGAGGGAGCACAGTTTTAAGAGTTTAATTAACGAACTGATTGAGGCTGGTTTTGAGATTCCTGGCGAGAAGACTCTGAGGAAGAAAATAAAGAACTTGAAGGATGCATATAGGAATGGAGTGAACAAGGTGAAGACATCTATGAAAAGTGGAGCCGGAACTGACGATGTTTATAAACCAAAGCTTTTTTGGTTTGAGAAAGCAGACGCCTTCTGGAGAAACGTTATATCTGGAAGGGAATCGTCCTCAAATTTGGTAAGTACCAGAAGTTTTAGATTTCATAATAATTTGCGGGACTGAAAATCAAAGGGGCTTTTAATATTATCCTATTTGCATTCTTTCGGACTAGGCTTATCCCCCCTCCTTGGTTTATATATAGCCTACAGGCCGCTGGGTTTGACTTATTTTCCTTTAGGCGCATATCATACCAGAAATTAAAAGTCAATCTGTAATATATATATATATATATATATATATATAAAAAGTCTCATATTTTGTGTTGAGTTAGTTATTAATAGCCCCTTTGTATCTCTGCACAAGAGGCACGGGACTGCTAGACTGCTAGATGGGCGGGTAGTCGAGTCGCCGCTAAAGTCGCCTCGTGTGACTGAGGCTTAACTTACAAAGATTAAAGTCACGTTTAAGGGGAAGTAAAAAAGTAGTATTTTAAAGCACTTGTCTTTGAAGCAATGTATGCAAAAGCAGAATAAAGTTCCAAGCTCGTCACTGGAAAAAAATGAAAGCACGATGAACAGAAAAAATTACGACCTTTGATTATACAGTTTTCTTTGCATTGAGGTAAAGAACATTTTTACTAGAATAGAAAAATGTTGCAACTAATCTAATGTAGGAAGTCATAGTTCAGAAAAATACTTGACATTTTTAAGAAGGATGATGCTACATGACAGTATTTGTGCACGCCTGTCCTTGTGTGTGTGTGTGTGTGTGTGTGTGTGTGTGTGTGTGTGTGTGTGTGTGTGTGTGTGCGTGCGTGCGTGATTGTGTGTGTGCGTGTGTGTGTGTGTGTCTGCGTGTGTGTGTATGTGTGTGTGTGTATATATTTTTTTTTGTGTGTGCGTGTGTATGTGTGTATGTGTGTGTGTGTGTATGTGTTTGTGACTGTGTGTGTGTGTAACTGTGTGTGTGTGTGTGTGTGTGCGTGTGCGTGTGCGTGCGTGTGTGTGTGTGTGTGTGTGTGTGTGAGAGCTCGGCAGCGCTCGACGACGGTGAACTATGAAGG
>JACEEZ010004665.1:292500-302500 GCA_016584305.1 Chionoecetes opilio | reverse complement strand
TAGGAACATGGAATTTTCATAGGCAAATGTAGGATATAAAAAAATACAACTACAACTCCACTCCCCATAAAAACCTAATCGATACGGGGGCTAGATACGAATCGCATTAAATCCCCATTACTTACAGTGCGCGTCAAGCTTTTTTTGAATTTTTAGTTATTGGTGGCCCCAAACATTTGCTGGAATTTGTTCCTCGATCAACGATTTAAACATTGAAACATTTTTACGGAGAGGGTGATGCAACGTTGACCGTTTTTTTTTAAACCATTATTTCTTTTTGTCCTTGATGAAAGCTCGAAGGTTCTTTGATTAAAGACACAAAATTTTAGGATCTTAAAAATTTCTATCAATCCCCACGGATTCTACGACCCTTTAAGGAAAACAATTAATTTTTGCAGTCTCCTTTTAGAGAATTTCGCAGAGATGGAATTTGTTTTTGGTTTTCTCTTTTCACTGTTCCAATTTGGGTTTATCTTTTACGAAACAGGGCGACCAGAGAAGCATTTCCGGGGCCCAACAAGGACGTGTATAATTTTGTCATTTTTTTCGGAGTTTTTGTTTTAAAGTTCGTTTTTTAAAGCCCAAAACACATTGCCTTTTTACGGCACCCAGGCAACGGACTGGTTTTTTAGATCTTATGATGATGACACCTAAATCCTTTTCCTCTTACTTTTAGTTAACGATTTTTTTTTGCTTTGTAGTTATTTGAGGTTACGTTGCCTATATGCATTATTTTCATTTTTGGGAAAGGGAATTTTTTAGCCATTTATCCCCCAATTTTATATTTTGCGAGATCACTTTGTTGAGTTTGAGTTTCCTGTATTGCTTTACCCCCTTAATTTTTTTCATTGCAAATTTTTGATATTTTAGTACAAGTCCCCAGTCCCGATCGTTGATATACATCAAAAAAAGTAGGACCAAACCGAGCCCGGGGGACCCCCTAGAACATCAACCCAATCAAAGCCTCGCATTTTTTATACCCTTTTTACGATTTGAAAGCCCCTCGCCAATCCCCTGAAATAAATTGCCCCTAAGATGTGCCCTTAGTTGGTCAACAGCGCTTTGGGAAATGTATGAAAGGCTTTTAAAATCAAGGTATATTACATCGAGGGAAATTTTAGCGTTCCCCTTTGAAAAGACATTAAAAAATCCAGAGGTTTGTTTAAACAGGACTCTTATTTCGAAATCCATGCTGGGGGTTTTATTGAGTTATTTTCATCGGAAAAGACCTTTTTCCCCCAATTTTTTTCAAATAGTTTTAAAAATCCGGACGTTAGACTAATTGGGGGGAAAATTTCTTGCGAGGCTTTACTCCCTTTTTTTGAATATCGTGTAAAATACTAATTTCCCCATACAGGAAATTTTTTTTCATTAGCGATTTGAAAATAAAACTTTTTTAAGGGGGCAAAGTTGACTGTGACATTCGCGAAGTAGTCGCGGCGAGATTTCGTCCCCCCCCGGATTTTGCTGGGCAAGTTTCAGCAAAAACTTTGATATTTTGTCTACTGTATTTCTCCATTACCAGTCATCCCTTTTGAGTCCTGCATACATGTTTACGGTTTTGGAATGGAGTTTTGTCTTTTTAAATACCGCATTTAAATATTTTTTGAGTACGAACGCCATTTCTCTTATTATCATTTACCAAGTTCTTAATCTTTCAGTGGCCCAATACTTGTTTTGACGTTTTTTTTACGAACGTAGAAAGAACCCTTTTTGGGTTATTTGATTCCCCTTTTCAATTTTTTCTTTACTCACGTTTTTAGACTTAATTTGCCTTTTCAGGCGTTTTTCGTCATTGTATTCTCTAAATCGCAGTCTGCATTTTACGTTTGTAAACTTTTACGTCGGCGCTTTTTGCAATATTTGTGGATCTCATTTTCACCAACTGGGTCTGTTTATGTTTTTTAGACGTTTTCTTACCATGGGAACATTTTTTCCACCACCGATTGGAGTTTTATTTGAGAAGGAGGAGGAGGAGGAGGAGGAGGGAGGGAGGAGGAGGAGGAGGAGGAGGAGGAGGAGGAGAGAGGAGATGATCATACTGGTGTAAAGTGATGAGAAGGAGGTGAGGTAGGGAAAGTAAGATATAAGAATATGAAGGAAAGAGTGGTGCTTCTTAAAATGCAAAAAAAAACAGTCGTAATATTAAAGAAAGAGAGAAAATACAGAGGTAAAAAATAATGTGATGAAGGGAAATGAGTGTGTAAGTGAAGATGGAGGCGTGTGAGGAAGGAAGGAAGGAAGGAAGGAAGGAAGAAAGAAGGAAGGAAGGAAGTTAGAAAAGAAGGAAAGAAGGAAGGAAGGAAGGAAGGAAAGAAGGAAGGAAGGAAGGAAGTTAGAAAAGAAGGAAAGAAGGAAGGAAGGAAGGAAAGAAGGAAGTTAGAAAAGAATGAAAGAAGGAAGGAAGGAAGGAAGGAAGGAAGGAAAGAAGGAAGGAAGGAAGGAAGGAAGGATAGAAGGAAATTAGCATGTGAGGAAGGAAGGACGGAAGGAAACTTGTGAAGGAAAGAAGGAAGGAAGGAAGGAAGGAAGCGTGTGAAGACAAGAAGGAAGGAAGGAAGGAAGGAAGCGTGTGAAGAAAAGAAGGAAGGAAGGAAGGAAGGAAGGACGGAAAGAAAGAAAGAAGGAAGGAAGGAAGGAAGGAAGGCACTCACCAATGACCGTCTGGGCGTTGTCCTTTAGCGTGAAGGCACTGAGCACCGTGGGCGGGCTGCTTCCCTCCCTGTTAGACGCGTGGATCACCAAGGCAAACTCCTGTCCCGCCTGCAGCCCCGTCACGCTAAAGGGAAAGAAGAGGTGTTGGGGCGTTTAGTGTGCGGGGGGGGGGGGGGTTGTGTGTGTGTGTGTGTGTGTGTGTGTGTGTGTGTGTGTGTGTGTGTGTGTGTGTGTGTGTGTGTGTGTGTGTGTGTGTGTGTGTTTTTATCCATGTCATTCAATTTCCTCAATAAAAACAGTAAACTTTGTCTTATATTTTCTTCTTGAACCTCCGCCTCCTCCTCCAATTCCGCCTTCTTCGTCTTCTCCTCCCCCTCCTCTTCCTCCTCCTTCGTCTCCTCCTCCTCCTGGGGGCTTGTTCGCCCCCATCTACAATACTATGTGCAGTTCTGGTCACCTTATTATGAAAAGGACATAGATAAACTAGAAAAAATACAGCGCAGAGTAACCAAAATGATACCTAGATTGCGTAATAAATCGTACGAAAATCGGCTCAAAGAACTTAACTTATTCCCACTAACAAAACGAAGGATAAGAGGTGACCTCATCGAAGTCTTTAAAATCTTCAATGGATTTACGAACGTAGTCCCAGAAAATCTTTTCACGCTAGACCGGTCAAGCTCAACTAGAAACAACGGATTTAAAATAAGCAGGAAACGGTTTGTAACGAACGAAGCAAAGTACTTCTTCACAAACCGTGTTGCGAACGTATGGAATGGGCTGCCCTCAGACGTAGTAAACTCAAATACAATAGAATTATTTAAAAATCGCCTCGATAAATATTTCATATCAAATCCCCGGTTGTCACTGTTTATCTCGGAATAATAAATTTATCTCGCGGACCTCTGATGCTTACTCTCATTGCGTAAAATGATTGCGAGTCGCGTCTACACAACCCCTCCCACACGTCTCAGACAGCCCCGAGTAAACGGTCACTACTACAACTTTTGACCTGTGACGGGCTGTGGTTCAGTAAGGGCCCTGTCAGTTAGTGACCACCATCGGGATTTATAAACCAGGGGTCACTGATGCAGGGGGCATTGAAGTGCACGGCGTCCTACTTGGAAAGTGCACTACCGCAGTGGATTGAACGGAGCTGGGGCCTGATTGACTGCTGCCTCCCAAGAAAGCGTCAGGCAAGGCTGCCGCACCACCCTTGAACTTCCACACTGAGCCTACACGAACACTACATTAGACCTCATAACACACACAGATAGCCCCGAGTTAACGGTTACCACTACTACTCTCGACCTTAGTGACCACCATCGGGATTCAAGGTACCAGGGGTCACTGCTGCAGGTGGCATTGAAGTGTACGGCGTCCTACATGTAAAGTACACAATCCGCAGTGGATTGAACGGAGCTGGGGCCTGATTGACTGCTGCCTCCCAAGAAAGCGCCAGGCAGGGCTGCCGCACCACCCTTGAACCTCCACACTGTGTTCCCACCATTACAAAACACACATAACATGACCTATCTATCAAGCACTAAACCTACCCCCACAAACTAGTAGTAGTTAGACATAGATTACACCTTTCAACTTTCCTCACAAATTCCATGCAGTTTTTCTATATTGCATGGTATCACTTCATTTCCGGCCAGCTTCGGCTGGAGGGATGGTTGGGTGGGGAGGAGCCTTCTACTTTCCTATCCTTTCTCTCTTATTATCTAGTTAGTGTAGTCTAGTTAAAGCAAACAGCCTTGTAAGGACCTATCGGTCTGTGCTGTTTGTGTTTCCTTTGTAATCCTTTGTAATCCTCCTCCTCCTCCTCCTCCTCCTCCTCCTCCTCCTCCTCCTCCTCCTCCCCCTCGGATGTAATATACCTTGATTTTCAGAAAGCCTTCGATACAGTTCCACATAAGCGACTGTTGACCAAGCTAAGGGCACATGGCATAGGAGAGCAATTATGTTCATGGATTGGCGATTGGCTTTCAAATCGTAAACAACGGGTAGTAATAAATGGTGAGGCATCTGATTGGTTAGATGTCACTAGTGGGGTGCCTCAGGGCTCGGTCTTGGGTCCTACTCTTTTTCTGATATATATCAACGATCTGGACTGCGGACTTGTATCTAAATATCGAAATTTGCAGATGACACCAAATTAGGCGGTAAGCATATACTAGAGAAACTGCGAACTCATACAAAGTGATCTCGACAAACTATCAGATTGGAGTGATAAATGGCTATTAAAATTCAATTCCGATAAATGTAAAGTAATGCATATAGGCAACGATAACCTCAATATAACTATCAAATGCAAAATAAATCGTTACTGAAGTACAGCAGGAAAAGGATTTAGGTGTCATCATCAGTAATGATCTGAAAACCAGTTTCCGCATTGCCTAGCTGCCAGTAAAAAGGCAAAAATGATGTTGGGCTTTATTAAACGTAACTTTGAACATAAAACTCCGAAAGTAATGACACAATTATACACGTCCTTGGTTAGGCCGCACTTGGAATATGCCGTTCAATTCTGGTCGCCCTGTTTCGTAAAAGATCAAGCCAAATTGGAATCAGTGCAAAGAAGAGCAACCAAACAAATTCCATTTCTGCGAAATTCATCTTATGAAGAGAGACTGCGGAAACTTAATATGTTTTCCTTAAAGGATCGTAGAATCCGTGGGGACTTGATAGAACCTTTAAGATCCTAAAAGGTTTTGATGTCATTAATCAAGAGAACCTATTCGAGCTTTCAACTCAAGTGACACAAGAAATAATGGTTTAAACTAAACGGTCAACGTGCATCACCGATCTCCGTAAAAAATATTTCAATGTTAGAGTCGTTGATCGATGGAACAAATTACCAGCAAATGTTGTCGGAGCCACACAATAACTACATTCAAAACAGACTTGAAGCGCACTGTAAAATAAATGGGTATTGATAGTGCGAATTCGTATCTAGTCCCCCGTATCGATTAGTTGTAGTGGTAGTGGTAGTTGTAGTTAGTATTTTTCATATCCTATCATTCTGCACTATGAAACTTCCATGTTCCTATCCTCTTTAGGGACATGGTATCATTTTCCAACTGTTTTCTTACAAGTAGTTGATAGTTAGTAGTATGTAGTTCAGCAGATACCCTCGCTATGGACCAATAGGTCTCCTGGTGTCTGTTACTCCTATGTAATCCTATGTAATCCTCCTCCTCCTCCTCCTCCTATTCCTTCTTCTTTAGGTACTGTTCCTACACTATACCAGAACACCACACAACACACACCATACGTTCTTACCTCTCTCCCTCCCTCACATAAAGATTAGTCCCACATTATTATATTATTTCATCTCTTACTTCCCTCATAAATCCCATTATGAGTATTCTTTTCAGTGTCAGAGGGGGGGTGGGTGGGGAGGAATCTTCTTTTGTACTGCCACTTTCCCCGCAGGCTAGAAGGTTGGTCTAGCTCGTCTTGTTCATTATTTTCCCCAACCTCTCCTTCGGTCTCTTTGTTATTTCTCCTTCTTCCCCTTCCCCTTTCTCCTTGAGCTCTCTCTATTTCTTGACATGCTACCTTCACACACACTCTGACCCATCCTGACCTGTCCCGCCTCCCTCTCTGAACGCCCACTCACGCCCTTGCTCTTCCCGCCATCTCCCTGACCTGTCCTCTTCCTTCCAAGTAACTCTCTGGGTTGAAAAGTTTTTGACAGAATCTTTTGAACTCAGGTGAAAGAGTTTCGTGTCGGAGGGGAAGTAATATTCAAAGACCCTGGATACAACTTTCTTCCTGGCCCGTGTGTGATACGCTTTTTTGAACAACTTGATTGACAATATTTTGAGGCAAACCCAACGCGAAAGGTTTTGTTGGAGAGAAGGAAGAAGGGAATGTTTCTCTTTCTATATTCTGTAAGGAATTCGCGTCACAATTCTCAGATATAGAATTTTTTCTCCGAATTCAGCCAAGGAATCCTTTAGTTGTTTTTTATACTGTATCACGTTTTTGTTAATAACTCAAGCACTATGACTGTTACGTAGAACATGTATAGAATAATAAAGATGAAGTAGTTCAAGGCCGTTCCTTTGAGCTACAAGGAAAGGATTCGGGTTGTAATTAATTGAGAAAATGGCATATTTAAAATTCTTATATTATAATCTATATGAAATAAATGGTATGTCAAATGAATCAATAATGTGTGCAATTTAAAAGGGTTTATTACTGAGGGTGAATTACTTTTATGTAAATTAAAGTTGCAGGCTGAATAGGGTGGCTATATATAGTTTTATTAGGCCACAGAGTAATTAACGGGGAAATGTGTAAAGCCTGTTCTGTTGAAGTAAATTTAATGGTATCAATTATGAAGAACAATTTCCTTGAAGACGATTGAAAAGCAAAATGATGGCTGGAGGGAGGGAGGGGGGGGAGGGGGGATAGAAGATTGGGGCCATCCAGTTTGATTAATTACATATTTGATGATTTCTCTCGATGCTGTCATTGTTGTATGAGTTTTGTCCTGACCATAATGATAATCACATTGTATTATAAACTCTATTACTATTATTATTATTACTATCAATTATATATATTATTAGTATTAGTATTATCATTAATATCTCTCATACACACACCCTCCTTCCTTCCCTTCTTTCCACCCTCTCTTCCTTTTTTTTTCTCTCTCTCTCTCTCTCTCTCTCTCTCTCTCTCTCTCTCTCTCTCTCTCTCTCTCTCTCTCTCTCTCTCTCTCTCTCTCTCTCTCTTCTCTCTCTCTCTCTCTCTCTCTCTCTCTCTCTCTCTCTCTCTCTCTCTCCTCTCTCTCCTCTCTCTCTCTCTCTCACCCTCCTTCCTTCCCTTTCCTCTCTCTCATGTAAACAGCACAGTCAGTCGCGTCACGGATCGGTCACCTTCACAGCTTGATTAGTTGCACTTCCGCCTCTCCCTATTAATGTTGCCACGCGTAATTAACGGCGGAAGAGTGCCTAATTAAGGTAGAGGTGAGCTTGTTTAGGTGCGCCGAGGAGGCAATTAGGGAGATTAATAGTTGTTTATAGTATATTAATAGATATGATGAGAAGAGAGAGAGAGAGAGAGAGAGAGAGAGAGAGGAGAGAGAGAGAGAGAGAGAGAGAGAGAGAGAGAGGAGAGAGAGAGAGAGAGAGAGAGAGAGAGAGAGAGAGAGAGAGAGAAAAGAGGAGAGAGGAGAGAAGAAGAGAGAGAGGAGAGAAGAGAGATAGGAGAGAGAGAGAGAGCGAGACAGACGAGAAGACGAGAGAAGAGACAGAGGAGACAGACAGACGAAGACAGACAGACAGACACAACAGGACGGCGTAAGGACAACAGACTCAGTTCTCACAGTTGCATGAGACAATATTGTTTATATTAAATTTCATGTATTTGAAACAGAATAAAAATGCCAATAACTCTGGAAAACAAACGATTTAATTATGCATTATTACGTGGCAATACAGAAAAGTAGATAAATGGAAATTATGAGAGGGAAACAAATATATGATATCACTTAATTTTCTGAATCTATTTTTAGATATGCAAAGGTAATATATATATATATATATATATATATATATATATATATATATATATATATATATATATATATATATAATATATATATATATATATATATATATATATATATATATATAATTATATATATATATATATATATATATATATATATATATATATATATATATATATATATATATATATATATATATTTTTTTTTTTTTTTTTTTTTTTTTTTTTTTCATTATACATTCGAGCTCGTAAAAGTAATACATTTTTGGTTTTTCTTTCATTGCTTTACTGTTGCAATTTACGTTATCATTTTCTCATATATTGACTCTATTATAACCTAGGACGTTTTAGGTAATATAATGAAGGATATTTTTTACCCGTTCTTCACGAGCCTCCTTAAGTCTGGGTCATTCATCAGTTATTCATTTCGTCAACAATTAGGCCTGCGCTCTCCTGCCGCGGGACTGCCTGTGGGTAAATTCGTTTCCTTCATATTTTCTCTCAATCACATCTTTTTGTTTCTTTTTCTCGACTCTTTTTATCATTTAATTTCGCTCGTTTACTTCTTATTGAACTTATTTTCTGTTGTTATTTTAAATCATTTTATTTTATTTTCTATTTTTATCTTAATTCGTGTTCTTTTTTCTTAGATTTAATCTTTTTTTTTTCTTTGACTTATTTTCTTCTCTCTTCCTCTTCTTCTTTCATCTTTTTCCTCTTCTTGACTCCTTTCCTCTTCCTCTTCCTCTTCCTCTCCTCTTCCTCTTCTTCTCCCTCCTCCTCTTCCTCCTCCTCTTCCTCCTCCTCTTCCTCCTCTCTCTCCTCTCTCCTCTCTCTTTCCTCCTCCTCTTCCTCCTCCTTCCTCCTCCTCTCCTCCTCTCTCCTCTCTCCTCCTCCTCCTCCTCCTTCCTCCTCCTCTTCCTCTTCTCTCCTCCTCTCCTCCTCCTCCTCCTCCTCCTCCTCCTCCTCCTCCTCCTCCTCCTCCTCCTCCTCCTCCTCCCCATAAATGATGACCCGTCCATATAATAACCTCAATCTGTTCCCTGTCACACTCTTAAGCCAAATCCTGCTCTCTATAATCCTGTTACTGATCGCAAACATGCATTAAACACCAAACACAACATAATACGTAGAGTAATAAACTAATTGATAAATGAAATAGTAGATAGATAAATTAACAAAACTATAATTCTAACTAATGGAAAAAACAACTTTAAAACATGAAAATCAATGGCTCATTAAATCTCAGTTAAATAATGCAACAAGGATGTGTTTTTTTCCTAATAAAGCAGGTTTATATTTTCTTTGTTCGGAATGCATATATTTATACCAAGTTATCACATATTACCTCATATAATAATACTGCAGGATTTGGAAAGTTATTCAAGTGACTTTTATGTCGGATTTTAAGAGTGTGAAAAATTAGATTGTATTTCAGTTTCCCCCCTTTTTTTTTTTTCTTTTACCAGACCAGGACTATATTTTTCCCCCAAACTTTTTTACTTTTTTACTTTTTTCTTCCGTTTGTGTGTCGAGGAGGGGGAAAGGAAGGTCAGCAAAAGGCTTACAGTGTGGTGTCGTTTCCACATAGATAGAGAGACGATCTGGAGTGACTGTAGTGTTTGTGCAGCAGATACCCTCACCGCAGGCCCGATGGTTCCGTGTTTTGTTAAGTTATCCCTCACACTACCTTCATTTTACTCGTTTTTTCTTCACTTTTGTATCTAACCTCTGGGACAAATAGATCGTAAGAGATGAACAAATAACAAAGTAGAAAAAGTAGTTGTGCTTAGTGAAATTTGATATAAACAAGGTA
>JACEEZ010004665.1:280000-287500 GCA_016584305.1 Chionoecetes opilio | reverse complement strand
ACATTTTAATCTTTTTTCTGTGTTGTATTTAATTAAAGTTCACAAAAGGAAAAAAAAGAAAGAAAAAAAAGAACAAAACTACTCGTGTTTCTATTAATATATAGTGTGAGGTTAGCATTTTTTCACCTATTCTTTATTTATGTTTTATACTTTATGTCATATCCTTTCCTTACCCTACATTTCATTCTTTTTTTTATCGATGTCGTTAGGGAGCGAGGTAAGCTTCCTCTCTCGGTCGTGCAAGACAATGTAATAAGCTCGTTTGAAAAGATATATAGAGAAAAATGACCCCAAGAGTCGTTAGCCCAGGAAGTGACTCAACATTTAGGGTGTTTGTTTATTAAGTTAAGTTCCAGAATGAGGGACAGATTACGTGGATTGGGACCATAAGGAGTGTGTGACCTGTATAACTATGGGCCTCTCTCTCTCTCTCTCTCTCTCTCTCTCTCTCTCTCTCTCTCTCTCTCTCTCTCTCTCTCTCTCTCTCTCTCTCTCTCTCTCTCTCTCTCTCTCTCTCTCTCTCTCTCTCTCTCTCTCTCTCTCTCTCTCTCTCTCTCTCTCTCTCTCTCTCTCTCTCTCTCTCTCTCTCTCTCTCTCTCTCTCTCTCTCTCTCTCTCTCTCCCATCATCCACACCACACACACACACCACACACACACACACACACACACACACACACACACACACAACACACACACACACACACACACACACACACACCACACACACACACACACACACACACACACACACACACACACACACACACACACACACACACACACACACACACACACACACACACACACACACACACACACACACATTTTGGAAATCGAAGGAAATTTTGGTGTCTTTCTGCTGTCTGTCTGTCTCTCTGCTTGACTGTTTGGCTGGCTGGCTGTATGGATGTCTTTTTTTTCCTCTCTCCCACTCTCTCTAATATTTGTATTATTGACACACACACACACATTTTGGAAATAGAAGGAAATTTTGGTGTTTTTCTGCTCATATTTGTCTTTTTGTTTATTTTGTTTATTACACACACGCACGCACGCACGCAAACACACACACACACACACACACACACACACACACACACACACACACACACACACACACACACACACACACACACACACACACACCACACACACACACACACACACACACACACACACACACACCACACACCACACACACACACACCACGCACGCACGCACGCACGCACGCACACGCACGCACGCACGACACGCACGCACGCACGCACGCACGCACGCACGCGCGCGCGCACACACACACACACACACACACACACACACACACACACACACACACACACACACACACACACACACACACACACACACACACACACAAGAACACTCACTGGAAGGCCGGCTTGTAGTTAGTAAGGTTACGCATCAGCTGTCCAGGAGAGAGATGCCCTTCCTTGCCACCCACAAGCTCCGGCGCTACCTCCGCATCACCCCCTCCACCACCACCACCACCACCACCTTCCCCACCGTCGCCGCCTCCTCCAGTAGGGTCCTGGGAACGAGAAAGAGAATGTCAGTAAAGTTAATCATGCCGGTACTCAGGAAAAATGCGGGAGAAACACATTCTGCGATTACTCCCTAAACACTACTAGGGAAGCGATAGAGTTTCTTCTTTCCCATTGCGCTATACCTCCATTTCTTGCCTTAGTGTTCCCCTCTTCCTCCCCTCTCCCCCTTTTTCCCCTGCATACCACACTACAACGTCCTCTGAATCACATGGGGAAGGTAGAATGGGGAGGGAGAGAGAAGGTATTTTGCCTTACAATAGTGGTCTCCCATTTTTTCACCCCTTGTTCTTGTCCTCCTCTTCCTCCTCTTCCTCCTCTTCCTCCTCTTCTCTTTTTCAATTCTCCTTCTTCCTCTTCCTTCTCCGTGATGCTGTTGCCTTCCATAATGTTCTGTCCCTCATTTCACTACTTGTTCTTGTCCTCCTCTTCCTCCTCTTCCTCCTCTTCTCTTTTTCAATTCTCCTCCTTCCTCTTCCTTCTCCGTGATGCTGTTGCCTTCCATAATGTTCTGTCCCTCATTTCACTACTTGTTCTTGTCCTCCTTATTCTCCTCTTCTCTTATTTCTCAATTCTCCTTCTTCCTCTTCCTTCGTAATGCTGCTGTTGTCTTCCATAGTGTTCTGTCTAACATTTCACCCCTTGTCTTCCTTGTCCTCCTCCTCCTCTTTCTCAATTCTCCTCCTTCCTACTCCGTGATGCTGCTGCCTTCCATAGTGTTCTGTCTGTCATTTCAACCCTTGTTATTGTCCTCCTCTTCTCTTCTCTTTCTCAATTCTCCTCCTCTTTCCTCTTCCTTCTCCGTGTCGGGACGTCGAGGAATGGGGGGCTGTGGGGAGGAAGGGAGAAGATATTTTGCCTTCTATAGTGTTCTGTCTTCCATTTCAACCCTTGTCCTTATCCTCCTCTTCTCTTCTCTTTCTCAATTCTCCTCTTTCCTCTTCCTTCTCCGTGCCGGGACGTGGAGGGGTCGGGAGCCTGTGGGAGCAATCTAGGCGTACCGGGGATGCTCGCGATGCTGTGTGAGTGGAGGCGTGTCGAGACGTGTGGCGGGAATGTGGAGGTATAACGCTAGCACGGTGTGATAACGGATTGCTCGAAGGCTGCGCTCATGAATATTATGAAGGTATTAGAGCTGGGTGGATTGCATAAAAAAGAAGGGGCGAAAGGTTTCAGGCCTGGGGTACTAAGATAATGACAAAAAAGGGATGAAATAAGTAGATTGTGTGAGGTGGAAAAGGGGGTATAGGGTGAATATTAGGAAGGTATTAGAGCTGGGTGGATTGTAGGAAAAAAGGGGCGAAAGGTTTCAGGCCTGGGATACTAAAAAAAAGAAAAAAGGATGAAATAAGTGGATTGTGTGAGGAGGAGAGGCGGTATAGGGCAAGGGTCGAGGGTTACGAGTTGACATAAAGTTATTTTCGTAAAGTGAGATGAAATTTTGAGAGAGAGAGGCGGCCGCGGCGGGTTCATCTCCTGGCTGTGTATGTGTTTTGAAAAGTCTGCATGGATGATGGAATTTTTTTTCGGTGCTAGTTTTGTTTCTTTCCATTTTTTTTCTTATTTTCTTATTAACTGTTACGTCTCTCTAAGTAATTAATTATCTCGTGGTATGGAGCTTCGTGCAACTTTTTTTAATGTTTTTGTCATGTCATGCAATTAAAGAAACAATATGAATATACGAAATATGACTGAAATTCTCTTACTAATAATGTCACGAGGAATCATGAAATTCCATATCGGTGTTCATGGAGAAAATGTTCTGCGGAATTCTACATCATTCGTAATTATTATTATTACTATTACTTTATTGTGTTAATGTTATCATATAATTTTTATAATTTTTTATATATCATTATTTATATTATCATTATTTTTGTTATACTTTTGATCAGTAGTGATAATAGTATTAGTAGCTGCAACAGGAGTATAGTAGTAGCAGTATTAGTTGTTGTAGCAGTGGTTTTAGTAATAGTAGTGGTAATAGTAACAGTAGCAGTAGCAGTAGATGACTAATACCAAGCGAATTTTTTTCCAGGCAAACCGATGCAGGTAATGAAGAACAGCAGAATGTATCGCGTGCCATTTATATTCCTCCCAAAAGTAAAATAGTTGATATTGTGATAGTGTGTTTTCTAAAGGAAGGGGAGACAGCGTTGTAATTAAAGTGATATATTATATATACAACGGCAATGAAGGGCCAATTCTGCACTAACAGACGATATTATTTGCTCGGGAAACATTAATATATAAGAAATAATTATACCATTAGGAGAATCATTACATAAATTTAATGTTAATATAATTTTTCAGGTCCGATGTCACACGAGCCTCGTCGTTTTGGGTGAGTAGAAAATACATAAACCACCAGTAAAGTTTTTTTTTATTATGGTGTAAATATTTTTTTTTTTTTAGATTTTGTCACATTTTCATTATATTTTCACAGTCTATATTTCCTATGTCATGTTTGAACATCTAATCAGTCTATCAATCATTTATAACCTTGGTCACCTCACTCAATCACAAACAAACAAGACCCTTTACCCTATTAACCACAACCACAACCACAACCTATACCCTACCATTATACCTACTATATACCTAATAGTAGAATAATAAATATTTTTTCCTTATCACTCAAACATGTTTATCACGTACAAACAAGACACTTTACTCTATTAACGACAACCACAACCATTACCTACCCTACTAGTATACCTACCACAACCATTACCTACCCTACTATTATACCTACCACAACCACTACCTACCCTACTATTATACCTACCACAACCATTACCTACCCTACTATTATACCTACCACAACCACTACCTACCCCTATTCACCTGTATTCACTCACCTGTGCGTATACGAGTAAGGTGTATCTGGTAGTGGTAGTGATGGTGGTGGTAGTGGTGGTGGTGGTGGTGGTGGTGATGGCATTACTGCTTTGTGTTGGGCCTGATCCGCATAATACCATGAAGCCAGACGCCGTGTGGTTGCCGACCTTACAGCGATTCAAAGGACCCGGGCGACCTGTAAGAGAGAAACAAAACCAAAAGATAAATAATAGCATATTTAGTTGTTAGTTCAGATGAGACGATCTGTAAGGAAGAAATATAACAAAAAGATACATAAAGTAATACCATAGTTAGTCGTTAGCTTATATGAGAAAATGTCCTGCACAGAAAGGATGTTATAAATCTCTGTTGGTTGTAAGATCAGTATAAGATAATCGATGGTAGTAAGCAGCAGATGTTGTTAAGATTGTTTCCTTATGTTATGATGAGATCCAGAGACGAGGAGGTGGTAGAGAGGACCCTTATGTGAGAAGGAAAAATGGGCTAGTACTTAGATGAGTGAATTTTATCAAAAGGAGGGTGGTGATGGAAGGAGGAGGAGGAAGAGGAGGAGGAAGAGGAGGAGGAGGAGGAGGAGGGGGAGGAGGAGGAGGAGGAGGAGGAGGAGGAGGAGGAGGAGGAGGAGGAGGAGGAGGAGGAGGAGGAGGAGGAGGAGGAGGAAGAGGAAGAGGAAGAGGAAGAGGAAGAGGAGGAGGAGGAGCGGTTAGAAAAGGAAGAGGAAGAATGGAAGAGAATTAGAGACTGGCAGAGAAGGAATTATGCAAGTAAAAAGATTAAAATGAAAGGAAAATGAAAAAAATGGAGAGGAGAAGATAGGGAGGAGAACTGTAAAATTAAGTGAAATAATAACAGCCAAGCATCTTCATTTTCATCACAACATCATCACCATTATCATCATTATCACGACGCTGTCACCACTATTCATCATAAGCATCTGCCTCAACCACAGTGAAATTTCTAGCACAATATCAACCACGTAATAGAAGACAGTTAAAAGAAATGAGGAACGGAGATGCAGCGATGGAGGAAGGACAAAATGGAGCATGAAGGGAAAGAAAATGAGAGAGTGTTAGATTAAAAAAGATAAAAAGAAAAGTAGGTATGAGGAGGAGGAGGAGGAGGAGGAGGAGGAGGAGGAGGAGGAGGAGGAGGAGGAGAGGAGGAGGAGGAGGAGGAGAGGAGGAGGAGGAGGAGGAGGAGGGAGGAGGAGGAGGAAGGAGAGGAGGAGAGGAGAGAGAGGAGGAAGGAGGAGAGGAGGGAGGAGGAGGAGGAGGAGGAGGAGGAGGAGGGCTTAACAAGGCTGCATATCGATGAGGGAAAGCCAACAGCTGGTATCAGATCTGTTTTAAAGGGTTTGTGGCTTTCGAAGGTGTCCCGACTTTCTTCTTGTATGTTTGTGATGAATTTTCTGTATGATGATGTGTTGTCTGTGTTTATCTATTATGAAGTTGCCCCAATGAGGTGATGATTTTACCTCAATATAACCCGATTTTTTTTACTTCTAAATTCGATATGCTGGGTTATTTTTTTCTTAAATTTGGATCTGTTTAGTCAGTGATGAGTCGAAGTTTACTGAATAACTTGATTAGATTTGTCCCTTTTACTGTATGACTTCACCTAATTTTGACTCATGGACTGATTTGACTAACTGTCTGATGGAATAAATGAGTGGTTATGACCTTCACAGAATATTGACTGACTGAACTGATTGGCTATAACTTTACCTAACTTGAATGTTTGACTAACTGACTGATTGGATGGCTATAACCTTACCTAACTTGACTTAATTAACGACTGACTGAATGAACAGATCGGTGGTTACGACACCAGGCCTCAAATTGCATTCCCTCATAATATCATTCTAATAGTAATCATCTAATCGTCATTCCCTCTAGTAATAATAATGATAGTAATAATAATAATTTTCTTTCGCCCGAAGGCATAGACAGCAAAAAAACGGAAGAAAATAATAAAATAATATATATACATAGAAGGATATGAGCTTAACTACTACGTAATTAATAGAAAAAAAGTTAACAAAATAAATTAATAAACAAAACATACATACATAGCAGGAAATGAGCTAAAGTTCTAATAAAAAAAGGCTAACACAGGATACTTCAAGGTCACGACTCGACGCCTTACCTTGCGTATATACAATGAATCGGCACGGCGTCCCCTGGGTCCCGATGGCGTTCTTGGCCCAACACAGCACCTCGGAGCGGCCCTCAGGCAGGCCCGCCAGCGTGTGGTGGCCCGTGAGACCCTCCTCCCGCCCCACGCTCTGACGTCGCACCGGCGGCCCGTCTGTAGGACATAGCGACATACGATTGCCATTCAGAAAGTGTGTGTGCTTTTTTTTTAATGGTAAGAAAAAGTGCGTTATCGAGAAAACTAGGCAGTGAGTTCAAGGCATACAGATAAAGAGTTAATAGAGTGACATAGAAACTCGTGATTGGATATAACATGTCAAAAAAATGTATGATTTTTCGATAGTAATATAAAAAATCATACATTTTCTCTAAACTATTTATCTTTATGCCTTGAACTCGCTTCCTACTTTTCTCGATAACGCACTTTTCTTATCCTTAAAAAACTTACAAACTGGCTGGGGAAACCACACACACACACACACACACACACACACACACACACACACACACACACACACACACACACACACACACACCACACACACCACACACACACACACACACACACCACACCCACACCCACACCCACACACACACACACACCCACTCACACACTCACACACTCACACATACACACACACCTGGAGTGCTCTTGACGGCCCAGGTAAAGGTGAGGGTTGAGGGGTGGGCCAGGACGCTGCACCCGATGGTTACCGCCCCGCCTCGGCCCACCGTGTACTCCCGTCGCTGTCCTACCGCGCATACCGGAGCGACTGTGGGTACGGGAACAGACACTGGTGAAGGGAGGGCGACGGCGTAGGAATTGGAAAGGGCGAGAGTCAAAGGGGACGTGGGGGAAAAGGTACGAAATGAGATGGAAAAAATGTGGGAGATGGTGTAGGAACTGGAGAGGGCGAGAGG
>JACEEZ010004665.1:270000-272500 GCA_016584305.1 Chionoecetes opilio | reverse complement strand
AGATGATATAACAATTTAATATCTCAAAAAAACATCATTTTAAGCATGTACTGAAAACCCTTAAGTAGTACAATTCTTAAGCCTAGAATAACGTTAAGTTTTACTGACACTGTGTACTACTATTAGATATCAGACGTTCCTTATGTATTGAAGGGCTTGACCGAGAAGGAGAGTGACAAGTATTTTACATTTATGATCAGTGGAAGGACGTGACCGACCTTCTGCAATATTCACGTGATCGAAGGTTGAGGTCGGGATGCTAATGTGATCTAACGTAATATCTGAGTCTCACATAAAAAATATCCTCTTTCTTTTTACATGTTTTTTATAATGTAGTCAGTAGTCAATATAATTTACAGCCAATAATCCAGTTTTCTTTGTTTTCCCTCTCCCCATCCTGCTCTCCCCATTCTGCTCTCCCCATCCTGCTCTCCCCATCCTGCTCTCCCCCATCCCTGCTGCTCCCCATCCTGCTCTCCCATCCTGCTCTCCCCATCCTGCTCTCCCCATCCTGCTCTCCCCATCCTGCTCTCCCCATCCTGCTCTCCCCATCCTGCTCTCCCCATCCTGCTCTCCCCATCCTGCTCTCCCCATCCTGCTCTCCTCATCCTGCTCTCCCCATCCTGCTCTCCCCATCCTGCTCTCCCCATCCTGCTCTCCCCATCCTGCTCTCCCCATCCTGCTCTCCCCATCCTGCTCTCCCCATCCTACTCTCCCCATCCTGCTCTCCCCATCCTGCTCTCCCCATCCTGCTCTCCCCATCCTGCTCTCCCCATCCTGCTCTCCCCATCCTGCTCTCCCCATCCTGCTCTTCCCATCCTGCTCTCCCCATCCTGCTCTCCCCATCCTGCTCTCCCCATCCTGCTCTCCCCATCCTGCTCTCCCCATCCTGCTCTCCCCATCCTGCTCTCCCCATCCTGCTCTCCCCATCCTGCTCTCCCCATCCTGCTCTCTCCCATCCTGCTCTCCCCATCCTGCTCTCCCCATCCTGCTCTCCCCATCCTGCTCTCCCATCCTGCTCTCCCCATCCTGCTCTTCCCATCCTGCTCTCCCCATCCTGCTCTCCCCATCCTGCTCTCCCCATCCTGCTCTCCCCATCCTGCTCTTCCCATTCTTATCTGAGTCTCACAAAATCTCTCATATTGTTTTATTATCACCTATAATGTAGTTAGTAGCCTACATAATCTACAGCAATTATTCCATTCTCCAGTGTCTTCTCTCTCGCTGCTCGCCGCTGTAGCCATTAGGAGGGACTCTGTGAAGGTCCTCCTCGAACACACACTCGCCTTTACCCCCTCTTTTATCCGCGCTCACAAGTTTTCCTCCAACGGTAATCGATTTCAGTTTATGCAGCAATCTTTCATGCGCCGCTTTGTCGAAGGCTTTGCGGCCAGTCTAGACGAACTGTGGCCTTTCGTGCTCCATTATTTTATTTTATTACCTTAGAGTTATGTTGAAATGCAAGTGTGTTATATATATTTGTGTGAATTCTATGTTAATTGTCATATATTTACAGCTTCTTAGGATTAGGTATATCTTTTCACCTTTGACTCGTTCCTTGCCACTTCTCTAGTCTTCCACTTTTACCGCTTTAACAATTATTATTCTTATCTCCTTTAACTAACTCCTCCTTAACTAACTCCTAACTATCTCCTTTTATGATGTAGTTATTGTAGTCTCATCTACGCCCTATGAAGGTGGACACGCACGTAGTAAATGTTGTTCGCATACTGGCTGACAAACCTTTCTTGTTTATCCGAATATAAAAAAATATGAGAGATTTAATATATTTAGTTAAACAAAAAGGGTGAATTCAGCGTTTCCTGTGTATTCTAATAAGTGGGTGAATTCAGTGTTGCCTGTGTATTCTAATAAGTTAAAAATAGATTATTAAGGACGACTCGCCTTGCCTGTGGAGTATCTTCTTCCATGCAGTAGGGAGGACGCGAGGGTTTTATATTTTATCTAATTATTCTATTACTTTTTTACCCTTACCCACATGCGGTCGTTTTTCACGGATGACATAAAATAGAGGTGACAGGCATAATGCAATTTTAGGTGGGAGACACAGAGGCCAAAGGACAGGGACCACTTTTTTATCAAGGCAGAAAATAGAAAGAAAAAGAGGTCACGGTAGGTCGTCAAGAAATTATTTACACGTGATGAGGTTAAGTTATCGAATGACTGATGGATGAATTGATGATGATGAATGAATGAATAACTAAATGCATGAATTAGGATGGGGATGAAAGGTGGATGTTAAGTAACAGGAACTACCACGTGCAGGTCTCGCGGCCTCTTGTAGCTTCCTTATTTACTTATGTTCTTATGACTGAGTAGTGGAAAAACATGTCTGGTTTCTGATGGCCAACTCGATGAATTATTGAAGGAAATCGTGCGCAACCTGAGTCCTTTGAAAAAATAATGTGCATGGATTTATAGGTCTGATGCATGCGTGCGGAATTCCTTCTTTGTTGAGTTTTCGGTGTTATGGTTTCTC
>JACEEZ010004665.1:252500-265000 GCA_016584305.1 Chionoecetes opilio | reverse complement strand
CTCCTCAAGGCGACGCTGCATCAACTTGAGTTCTGTTTTCAATTCATATACATACGTCTCATCATGTCTGCAGGAACTTCTAACCGTACAAACATGAACGTGGTATTGATACGAATAAATAGCGACAAAAATAATATATTCCTTGAGATTTTACAGTCCTGCAACTTTCTGTTAGAGTTATTTGTATTATATTTGTAATGTGCGATGTGGTCAGAATTAATTTCATTCGTTCAAAGTACAAAGTACTCACATGTACAAAGATGTACATGTAGCACATCACGTGTATGTGATCTCAAATCTTGCCTAACTTTTAAAACCGATGAAATTTTTGCAAGTGTTAAGGTGACAAGGTGCATTTCCTTTCCCTGTACTATCACTATATGCAATCACTTGGACTCACAGGCTGTCCCAAAATTGATGGCGAGGAAAAGAACTCTCGCCTCCAGGTCGGCACGATATTTTGAACAAGGGGTATTGATTCGTGACATCAGAGAGTGCGGTGAGGCAGTCACGTTATGTAAATGTCAGTGCAAAGGATTGTGTTTTATTTTAGCCAACAACCTCCACCAGTATTCACGCCTCGCGACTATTTTTGGTCAGCGTGGCAGCCGCGGTCAAGGCCATTCTTCAACTCACTTTTATTTTAGATGCCCAAACATTTTTTGTTGTTTCACTCTGTATGTTTTGTGAAGAGTTTCCTCCATTTGACTCTTGGCTCCTCCAACAGACTTTTGTGCTTTCCCCGCACTTGTGGTTTTCTCATTTCCTTGTCCAGCAAAAAGTCTCATTTTTTTCAAGTAATGGGAAGCGTGGTAATTTTACTTTTCCATCTTCCTGACAAAGGTTTTCTGTGCTACGTTTGTTTAAGTTTTGGTTCCGCGAGTTTTTTCAGCTACTGTTTTTCTTCTTCTATTCTTCGTTTTCCTTCTTTCTTTTATTTTCCTTCCTAGAATCTTCCGTTCCTTGGTTTTCAGTATCTAATTTATGTACAACCTTCTTTGCTTCATAGCCGAGTACTTCAAGATGTATTCCTCTTTTCTTTTTCTTTTTTTACTTTATTTACATCTATTACAGTTTAACATACGAAAAACAAAAAACAAACAAGGGATAGAAACATAAAATGAAATAGAATAAAGAAAAATATATACATAGACACAATGATTCCTCTTATTACAACCTCAGCCTTCGTCACAGTGTCGTGTTTTTCTTTTAATTTTATTCGACAGTGGAAGGTAAAGGTGACAGCCATGCTTGTCATCTTGTATTGTCTTGATACGAAGATAATAATAAAATAATAAAATAATAATAGTATAATAAAATAATAGCATATAAACAATAAGCAGCATAATAAAAGCTTTGCCTTGTGATTGATGTGATATAAAGTTATTATATTATAAGGTAGACAATACAGAGCAGGCAGGATTACAGCTTAGCCTCAGGTTGTAGTGATGGCGTTAAGGATGGTAGTAATAGACATGACATATAGACATAATAGACATGATGATGATGATTATGGCTGTGGTGCTAGGTTGTTAATGATGGTGCCCGTGGTGGTGGTGGTGGTGGTGGTGGTGGTGATGGTGGTGATGGTGGTGGTGGTGGTGTGGTGGTGGTTGGTGGTGGTGGTGGTGGTGGTGGTGGTGGGGTGGTGGTGGTGGTGGTGGTGGTGGTGTGGTGTGGTGTGGTGGTGTGTGGTGGTGTGGTGGTGGTGGTGGTGGTGGTGGTTGGTGGTGGTGGTGGTGGTGGTGGTGGTGGTGGTGGTGTGTGGTGGGTGGTGGTGGTGGTGGGTGGTGGTGTGGTGGTGGTGGTGTGGTGGGGTGGTGGTGGTGTGGTGGTGGTGGTGGTGGTGGTGGTGGTGGTGGTGGTGTGGTGGTGGTGGTGGTGGTGGTGGTGGTGGTGGGTGGGTGGTGGTGGTGGTGATGGTGGGGTGGTGGTGGTGGTGTGGGTGGGGTGGTGGATGGTGGTGGTGATGGTGGTGTGGTGGTGGTGGTGGTGGTGGGTGGTGGTGGTGGTGGTGGTGTGGTGGTGGATGGTGGTGGTGTGGTGGGGGTGGTGGTGGTGGTGGTGGTGGGGTGATGGTGTGGTGGTGGGTGGTGGTGGTGGTGTGGTGTGGTGGGGTGGTGGATGGTGATGGTGGTGGTGGTGGTGGTGGTGGTGGTGGGTGTGTGGGGTGATGGTGGTGGTGGTGGTGGTGATGGTGGTGGTGGTGGTGGTGGTGGTGGTGGTGGTGGGGGATGGTGGTGGTGGTGATGGTGATGGTTGATGGTGGTGGTGATGGTGATGGTGGTGGTGGTGGTGATGGTTGATGGTGGTGGTGGTGGTGGTGGTGATGGTGGTGGTGGTGGTGGTGGTGGTGGTGGTGATGGTGGTGGTGGTGGTGGGGGTGATGGTGATGGTTGATGGTGGTGGTGGTGGTGGTGGTGGTGGTAGTGGTGATAATAATAACATTACTCATCATATTTTCCAATGTTAATTAAACTATAATACATACATTACACCTTTTCATGAAAATAGCGCATACGGTGACCATATTTTTACCCCACCCTCGTATAATACAATTACACATCGTCCACAAATATAATTGAATAAATATAAATAACCATATATTATAAACGAAATATATATCAGTAGGACCGAATATTAAGTCTTTTATTCCTACATTATCCCGAGTGTGTGAGCAGCGGCAGTGTGTGAGTCTCAGAGCGGAAGGCAAGCAAGGAAGGATTGGTTCAGACGGTGCGACTCAGTTGGAGGCCTTCCGTCCCTTGCCAGGCTGACGCTACAACGCTTCCTTTGAGAGAGAGAGAGAGAGAGAGAGAGAGAGAGAGAGAGAGAGAGAGAGAGAGAGAGAGAGAGAGAGAGAGAGAGAGAGAGAGAGAGAGAGAGAGAGAGAGAGAGAGAGAGAGAGAGAGTAGAGAGAGAGAGAGAGAGAGAGAGAGAGAGAGAGAGAGAGAGAGAGAGAGAGAGAGAGAGAGAGACCCTTGGATCTCATTCTGGCAGCGGAAGCCTCGTAGTTCACAAAGCTAATGAAGGCACTTGGAATTTTTAACTTTGGTGAATGCGACATATTTAATAAAGATAACAAAAATATATTGGTATCTCTTTATAAAAAATTATGATGCGTTATTGTATTCATTTAGAGTATCATATTTAAGTGTTCTTTTATATCAAGGACTCTGCTGTTTTAATTACAAGATGCGTTTAAAACAGTAGTGAATTCCTGGTATTCTCTCGTACGTAAGGTGGAGGTGCAAGTATGTGCCCGATTAAAGGTGGAGGAAAGAGTGTATAAAAGAGTCTTGGGTGATAATTACAGCATCGTACTGACTCAAACTGACTAAAAATACTGACTAAACTGACAATACTGACAAAATAAAACTGACTAAAACATCAATACTGACTAGAAATTAGGAGGATACGAGTACCTCACCTATTAACCTTATATTTACATCTCTAAAAATGATGCTGAACGAATAAACATACAATAATACAACTACAGCATTCCAAAAAAAAAAAAAAAAAAAAAACTCTGAAAAAAATATTAACTGAAATGTAAAAGTGTCCCAAAATTTCACGGAAAATAATATACAGCCACGAGGCAACACGAGATATTCTTTTTTGAAACGAAAACTTGAGCTAAATAGAAGCTTTTTTTTTACTGAAACACCAATTGTATTTTGTGTTCCCGCGCGGTGCAGGGCTTTCAAGGCGCCTGACGATATCGATTTTTCTTAATTAAAAGAGAATTGAGTACATTTAGCAGGAGTCACTTACGTCCCAGAGGTGGCGTGGAGTGGAGGAAGGGGTGGAGGGGAGTGGAGGGGAGAGGAAGTGGAGGAGGGAGTGGAGGGGAAGGGAACAGTGAAGGGGGGAGGTGAAGTCTGAGGAAGTTTGGAAGGTCTCGTCAGGTGAGGTTGTGGGCGATGGCAAAGGAAGAAAGGTAGTTGTTGTTTTTATTGTTGTTGGAGAAACTTGACCTCTTAACCTATTACCCCCACCACTACAACTATTACAACCACAACCACCACCACCATCGTTAAAAATATCATCACCACAACCAACCTCCTTATCATCACTATAATCACCCCGACCTTTAAACTCACAACCTCTTCTCACCATCAGTAATACCACTATCGTCACCTTTAAATCACTATAATTTCCTTCTCCTCCTCCTCCTCTTCTTCCTCTTCCTCCACCACCAAAACCACCACCATCATTGCAATCATCTCCTTCATTCCTTCCTTCCTTCCCCCCTCTAACCATCCTCCTTACCTCCTCTTCCATCTCCTCTCCCTTCCCCTCTTTCCCCTCCTCTCTACCCTCTCCCCCCCCCCCGCTCCACTGGCTGTAAAACCTTGGCAAGTTTATAGTATTACTTGCCTCGCTGGAGAGGTTCAAGATATTTTCAGTGACTCAGTTCGTGAATCGATTCCGGAGAAAGGATATTCGGTGGCACTTTCTCATATATATTTTTCTAGGAGACAAATGTACACCTTTAAAGATTTGTCACCGTAGCTTTACCTTTCTGTCAGCGAAGATAAGTTGAGAGAACAATTTGTAATAAAAAGAATGTTATGCAGTTATGTGTATATAACCAGAGAAGGACATTATGATTATGGTGGAGATAAGTAGAATGATGACTCGTTCAATACATGGATGAATATTTATATACATGAAAGTGTTAATAGGAAGCATGTGTCATAACGCTTCGCTAGTACCGTACTCTAGTTTGCTCGAAGACCTCTTGAAGGGATCATTAACAGCTAAGTAAGGTACAAATTATAGTAACAAATGTTTGGTTTAAGTAATAGTTTAGTAATAGTTTAGTTTAGTTTAGTTAATAACAATAGTTTAGTTTCACGTTATTATATTATAGTGAAGTGACAAGGATACATAACTTTGATGTTTTATAAGAATTCAGTTAATCAGACCGCGATCACTGGGTATAAAGGCAATGGGGAAGGCGTGTATAAGGATGTTTTGAGGGAGACGGTGACAGGGCGGCAAGTTGTAAGGCCAGGACGTGGTGTTGAAGCAGGAAAGACGTAAGTGTGATGTTCAGGATACGAGGACAAAATATACGTCGTGATGGGTCTTGGTCGTGATCGTGTGAGTAGGTGTGTGGGGGGGGGGTGCGTATGTGTGGGGGTGGGCTAGAGGACTGTCATCGGTCAAAACAGCTAGCAGAAGGATGATTTATGCCCCTTTGAATAAAAAAATGGCATATGACACCTAAAGCCAGAAAAAAAGGTTCTGCTGATAAATATATGAAATACGAATACTGATATTATTTTCGACGTCAAATCTATAAAAAGTGGGAAAAAAATGTGAAAAGAATTAGAGAGAGATTGCATTTTGGAAAGCAGCAGGAAATATGTGATTCTAAAATAGTAATCTGAAAGGACACCGAAAAAGATACGGCTGCTGATACCATGCGATTGAAAAATAAGCAGAAAAATACGAGAGTGCGTGAAAAGCATTCGACTCTTATGAAAACATTACGAGAGGGAAATAGAAAATAAAGAAAAAAACGTGATATAGAAAACGGGAGAATGATGTGAGGGGAAACATAGGAAGAACCGATAAAATAGCGTAAATAGAGTATTCAGTATAGAAAAATCGAAGCTGAGACTCACCCAGGAAATTCTTGAACGTTTTATGGGTGAAGAGGGATGGGTGAGCCTGTGAGGGATGGGTTAATGGGATGGGTGAGGTGGGCGTCGTCTCCGGAGTCTTAACGTAGAGGAAGACATTAAGGAAGTTCATTGCTCGAGAGGAAGTTGGGGGAAGGTGTGGGGGGGAGGGGCGTTTGTGTGTGTAGGGGGGAGGGCGGAAGAGGAAAGGTTCGATGTTTTTTCTCGTTTAATGTTCTTTGTCAGTTTGTATGTTTGCTTGTCCCTGTCTGTCTTTTCGTCTGTCTGTGTCTGTCTCATTTTCTCTCTCTCTCTCTCTCTTCTCTCTCTCTCCTCTTCTCTCCTCTCTCTCTCTCTCTCCTCTCTCCTCTCTCTCTCTCTCTCTCTCTCTCTCTCTCTCCTCTCCTCTCTCTCTCTCTCTCTCTCCCCTCTCTCTCTCTCTTCTCCTCTCCTCTCTCTCTCTCTTTTCTCTCTCTCTCTCTCTCTCTCTCTCTCTCTCTCTCTCTCTCTCTCTCTCTCTCTATTCTAACATCGAGTTGAGACTTAGTAATTCTTTAGTCTTTCTCTGATCTGTTTCATCTCTCTTCTTCTCTTTTTTTTTATCTCCCTTCAACTATCTCAACGTCAATGATATTATTAATGTAAATTCTTGATATCTCTTTCAAGTCTGTCCATTCAACCACATGGATGTTCTCTTTTTCATTATATTCGTGTGGTTTGGACTCTATTTCTACGTGATTATTTCTGTATATTTCAATCAATTTAGAATGTCGCATTTCTCTTGAAATCCTTTCAACAGTCAACCATACCTATATTAATTTCGATTTTTAACTCCATCAAATATTACGCTGTGTGTTATGTTTGTGTTGCTCTTTTTTTACATGTTTTATATTATATGTTTACCGGTGAAATCGCTTGTTTGCGCGTGAAGTTCAAGAAAAGGTCTATTTAATTGTATACTTCAAATATTAACGCAGGTGTAACTGTCTTGATTTTGCTCCAATGGTTTTGTAATATTGTTTTGTTATTTTCATTCATTTTTACCCCCCTTGAAAGCCGCTTGTAGCGCGTGAGGGGAAAGTCGAGTTGTGTAATACTGTGCATTGGAAGTGTTGTGCTTCTGTTATTGTTATGGTTGACTTTACTATCAGTATTTTATCATTTATATTTTCACTATCATTGCTGTTGTCGTTGTTGTGATTGTAATGATGATAGTGATAACAATGATAGTAATGATGATGATTATTTTCCTTTTTTTTATCGTTATTATTATTATTATTATCTTTATCACTACTATTACTACTACTACTACTACTACTACTACTACTACTACTACTACTACTACTACTACTACTACTACTACTACTACTACTACTACTACTACTACTACTACTACTACTACTACTACTACTACTATTCCTGCAAAGTATGCTGTTTGTATATAACAATAACATTTATTTGTTCTTATTGTATATCTCGTGCGTCTACTCTACGTATAGTGTAAGTTTCTTACGAAAATAAATGTACGAACTGAACGAACTACTACTACTACTACTACTACTACTACTACTACTACTACTACACTACTACTACATAACAACCACCACCACCACCACCACAACTCCTACAATAATAACAACCCCTCTAATCTACATTCGGGATCAGTATAGTAGAACCAGCCATCGTAAAACGTAAATGATAAAATAGAAGAAAAACCTATTTGATTCCTTCCCCCTTGGCTATTCAGGACACAGGCGGGGCGAGGCTGGAGCTCGTTAGTGCACGTAGCATACGAAACACGCCACTGGAGCAGAAGGTGGTGACGGGGAGCCTACATGAGTGGTGGTCTCTATTTATATGGCCTCTTACAGACAATGAGTGAGGCGGGCTGGCTGGCGGGCTGGCTGGCTGGGTAGCGCCTCGATCCTTGCCTCACACTAGTTCCGGGTTCATATTCCTGTTCTCTGGATTAGTATGTGGTGTGGGGATGTCGAGCCAATCACCGGTGTCCAAGCTCGTGACGTCATATTGGGGGTGGAGCCTACGTGATCACTGGGCTATAATATGTATGTTTTATTTAATATTGGACTTTTTAATAACCTAACATATCCTAAATTAACCTAACCTAACCCATCCTAACCTAACCTAGACTAAATATATTATGTTAAATAAAACACAGATTATAACCCAGCGATCACTTAATCTCCACCTCTATGCCAAATATTATTCTAGAGAACGGCAATATGCGTCCCGGGTACACTCTCAGAAATAAGGGGTACATTAAGGGTCGAATTGTTACATCGCACCATCACTACCCTTTTAAAACCCTATGTCCAGGCTGTAGGGTAGATGCTGCCAATTATACCCTTCATCTACCCTTTATCTACCCTTTTTAGACGAGAGGGTTGGAAAAGGGTATATTTGCGTCGATCCGAAAGGGTATATTTGTAAGGGTAGGAAAAGGGAAGCAGTATTTCATCACTACAAACACCCTTTTTCTACCCTTTTCCTACCCTTTTTTTCTAAGAGTGTAGCTGTGTGGTGCAAGGGGGTCGAAATAAGGTGAAAAAGTTATGATTGTGTGTGTGTGTGTACACACACACACACACACACACACAAAATCATCACTTTTTCACCTTATTTCGACCACCTTGCACCACACAGCTACACTCTTAGAAAAAAAGGGTAGGGAAAGGGTAGAAAAAGGGTGTTTGTAGTGATAAAATACTGCTTCCCTTTTCCTACCCTTACAAATGTGTGTGTGTGTATGTGTGTGTGTGTGTGTGTGTGTGTGTGTGTGTGTGTGTGTGTGTGTGTGTGTGTGTGTGTGTGTATGTGTGTATGTGTGTGTGTCTTCTAAGTGTGAATGTTGAGAAAATCTTGTTTGTTGGTGGACTTTAGAACCACTTGTACTACTTACTTTCCTATGTGTACTTTTTTTCTTTTACGTAATTTCTTCTTCTAACTTCATAATTATGTGTCCTCTCTCATACTTTTTTATTTGCTCGTGTAAATAAACTCACTTCTCCTGTCTGTGGATAAGCTTCCCCTCGCGGTCCCCTTCCCCCGGTACCTACAACAACCCTTCTTCCCCTCCCGATAAAGTCTCCCCTCACATCCCATCATCCCGATATAATTCCCCTTACATCCCCTCCTCCCAATAAGCTTTCCCCTTCAGCCTTCCCCACCGCCGATAACCCTTTCTGGCATGTCTCCTCGAAGCCTTCCTCCCTATACCTCACTATCCTTATTCATCTCTCCTCCTCCTCCTCCTCCTCCTCCTCCTCCTCCTCCTCCTCCTCCTCCTCCTCCTCCTCCTCGCACCGCCTTCCTCGTAGCACCTCTCATCGTAAAATGGCAAAAGTACGACCCACTCATAAAATTTTACACACTTGAAGTAACATAGTAGGGTTTACGACACTCCCGTCACCACCCTCCCCGGAAACCTTAATATGGCACACCAGCCGCCCATGAAAGGGGTAATATGGCAATAATACGACGGCAATATGGCGTCATCCCTCTTACACGGAACCCCGAGGTGGCATGTGTGGCCTGACGCAAGGACGATGATCTGGCAACACTGCGCTTTCGTGGTTGCCTCCCAGACATCATCAGAACATTTATTTTTCTTTGATAGACTTTTGACAGGATGTGTTACGTAGATATGGATTGCTATGGCTGTATTTCCGTATAGTGTCAATTTGGTGCGCTGGTGGATATGTGTGTTTTGCTAAAAATGTGATAAACTCTACGTAACTCTTTACCTGAAGTCGAATATCTGTATCCAATATATAACTTTGATAGTAATAGATAGATAGATAACGTTATTTGTGTCCAATAGATGTTCCCTTTATGAGTTTACTAGCCGCAAAGCCTCCCTCCGGGCGGACTTTTTGGCTACTCCTGCGGAGGGCTATTGGTGGGCCTTCGGCCCACCACCTGTGTTTGGTGGGCCAAAGGCCCACCAAACACAGACTCTCCAAATAGCCCCTTCTAACTTTCCTGAAATCATGGATGTAGAAATGTCTATTAACGCCAACCCATTCATATCACCCCAAACCCATTCACTCACCCATTACCCATCACCCCCCACCCATTCACTCACCCATTACCCATCACCTCCCACCCATTCACTCACCCATTACCCATCACCACACACCCATTCACTCACCCATTACCCATCACCCCCCACCTATTCCCTCACCCATCACCCATCACCCCCAACTCATCACCCCCCACCCATTCACTCACCCATCACTCCACACCCATTACCCATCACCCCACCCATTCACTCACTCATTACCCATCACCCTACATCAAGGTTTCCTCAATTCTCGCAACCCACATTTTTTTTCACAATTCTCGCTAATAGGCTGCTAAAAAAAAAAAAAAAAGTGATCGGATCATCTCATACGTAGGCTTAAAACCTTCCCCTGGTCGAGCTGGTTCCAAAACTGTGCCATATGATGGGATTCCGCCACAGGGGGCGGCACCCATCGCGGACAGACAGACAGACAGACAGACACACACACTTTCGCTTATATTATTATAGATTGCATCCATTTCGGTGTCCATTTGCAGCTTACTTTTATTTATATTTTGAGTCTTAGTATTAGTTTTCGTATAAGAGTATTGTGTGAATTGTTACTGACGTTTCTGTTGATATTTGATTTACTCTGTTCCTTGTAATCGGAGTTTTTTTTCATGAAACTTTTACGTCTCAGAAATAGTTCAACCACACTTCAATATTCTCTTAGTTTATCCCACTGACAATACTTATTTCATATATATTAGATTATTTTCGAGAGAGAGAGAGAGAGAGAGAGAGAGAGAGAGAGAGAGAGAGAGAGAGAGAGAGAGAGAGAGAGAGAGAGAGAGAGAGAGAGAGAGAGAGAGAGAGAGAGAGAGAGAGAGAGAAAAAAAAAAAAAAAAAACCTTCCCTCCTTAACTTTATCGAAAAGTATCACACCCAAAACTTTGTAGCTATAAACCCAAACTCCCCATCGCGTGCACGTCCGCGAACACAGAGACTCTAACAGTAACAGTAAGGATTTGACCTCGCGATGACCCACTTAACCTCTCTTGCCTTCTCCCTGATGGGTCATTCTTACACACCTTACGTAACCTCATGACTGCATAAAACGAGTACAACGCCTCCTGATCCTATTTTAAACCTGCTTTTAAGTTCTTTTAGCACAGAACACAAAGATCTTGGATGGTAAATAGTTTTCTCAGATGACTTTTGATAACGATACGAGTGCATGAAACGAGTGTCGTTCAACTTTATGTTTTTTGTGGCTCTTTGAAACGTCTTTTAGGTAGCCATGAGTCTTCAGTGTAGCATACTCATAAAAATATATTCCTACTCAAAAAAAATTTGTAGCTTAAACACTTTATTTGAAGGATTATAGTCTGTTGTTCAAAGTAGATAAAATACTAAGGGATACTTTTTTTTCTTAATATTCTTGTAAATCCTAACTCTGTACCTCGTTAGGTTATGTTAGTGTAATGTTATAGAGCAGGGGTTCCCAAACTCTTCAGCTCATCGACCCCCTAATAAAGTTTCAAATTTTTCATCGACCCCCACACATTTAAATGAAAATAATATATGTTATGAAAAGAAAAAAACGTAATACATATATGTTATGATTAAATGAATATGGGGAATTATAGTAGTACTTATAGGTAGTAGTAGTAGTAGTAGTAGTAGTAGCGTGCTGAGAATGTACTGGACTACTGGCTGTCCACTCATCAACGAGAGGGGGGAATACGCTCGCTCGCTCAGTACGGGAAGCGGACAGGAATATTTCACGTACGGAACGATCTTGGGACAGAGAAGGGGAGAGAGAGGGGTGTGTGTGTGGAGGGTGCGTGGGGCGGGGTACAGATCCGACGTGACGTCACAGACTAGCACCGAACCAAGTCAAAGCCGTCTGTCTCTACGGCCGATTTTTCAAACATAGACTTATGTTAACCTAAGACTAAACATGGCCTTAGACAGACATTTCAGTTTTTTAAGGGGGGTTTAGTCTCAGATTGGTCGAAGACTAACGAAAATAACATTGGAATTGTTAGACATCCACGACCCTGTCCAACATCCAAGTCTAATAATATTATATAACCCCCCGGAAAAATGTTTAAGAAACTGAAAAGTCTGTCTAAGGCCATGGTTAGTCTTAGGTTAGCCTAAGTCCATGTTTGAACATTCGGCCGTATGTCAGGGTGACACAGAGGCGGCTTTGGTACCATTCGCATAATGGTTGTTGGCAGCTGTTGCTTGCTGAAACTTTACTCACCTAGCCATGCATTGATCCCCTAGCCATTTATTGACCCCCTTTCGACCCCCTGGTAATTCATCGACCCCTTGGATGGTCCCATCGACCCCTGGGGGTCAATATCGACCACTTTGGGAACCCCTGTTATAGAGGAACTGCCATAAAAGTGCAGTATTGGAAACCACGTAGAAAGGCTTTATCTTTATCCACTACCTAGTTTATCCCTGAATGAAGCCACACATGTATAATTTCAAGATTGTATAGCAAAGAGGAGGTGGCTTGTCTTTTACCTATTCTATTGAACAGGATACGAATTGAGTCATATTTATGAGGTCGCTACTATCACTGAACTACCAAATATTTCCTAGTCAAGTGATCTAAAGTTAAACAAAACAAAAAAAGAATGAATCACAAATGAATCGAAACTCAGAGATTAAGGATAATACAAAATGCAATATAATGTTCACTTCATTACTACTATAAAGATCTCTTAATGGCCTTACACTCCTTGGAAAAATAATGGTGTGTCAATTGCAAGATAAACACTCGATGGAGGTCGTTCCCCGGTGCCTCACATTTCTACCAGTACTAC
>JACEEZ010004665.1:240000-242500 GCA_016584305.1 Chionoecetes opilio | reverse complement strand
TAGTAGTAGTAATATCCTAGGATGATACATTATATATTTAACAGCGGTAACAAGAAAGACAATTAAAAAAATAAAGAAGGTAGATGGAAAGTAGAGAGTGCGTGATTAAGGCCAGTAACATCCCCTTAATTAGTAGTAATTACGAGAATTGCAACGCAGTGCAAATAAAACGTGTGTTGAGTATAGTGTGTGTGTGTGTGTGTGTGTGTGTGTGTGTGTGTGTGTGTGTGTGTGTGTGTGTGTGTGTGTGTATGTGTTTACCTATTTGTTTTTACCTAGTTGTAACATACAGGAAAAGAGCTATGCTCGTACTGTCCCGTCTCCAAATCTACTATTATCCAGCTTGCCTTTGAAGTCCTGAATACTTCTTGCATTAATCACTTTTGCATCAAGGTTGTTCCAGGCTTCTATGCTTCTATACGGGAAGTGTATTTTTTTTTGTCCCTCTTGCATGTTGTCCTTTTCAATTTCATCTCATGACCTCTTGCACTTCTATCGTGCCACACAAACAGATCTTCTCTATCAATTTTTTTCAGACCCATTGATGCTCTATACACTGCTATAAAATCTCCCCTTTCTCTTCTTTTCTCAAGAGTTGGGAGTTTTAGTCTTGAAAGTCTTTCCTCATATGTGTGTGTGTGTGTGTGTCTGTGTCTGTGTCTGTGTCTGTGTCTGTGTCTGTGTGTGTGTGTGTGGCATGTGTGTTGTGTGTGTGTGTGTGTGTGTGTGTGTGTGTGTGTGTGTGTGTGTGTGTGTGTGTGTGTAAAGTAATGGGCAGGAGAAGATAGGGGAAAAAATAGTAGTAGTAGCAAAAGTAGTCGTAGAAGAAGAACATTTAGAAGGACTTAACTGATCTTTTTAGTAGTCATGGCCAGTCACTTCGGTAATAAAATGGGAGTAGTAGTAGTAGTAGTAGTAGTAGTAGTAGTAGTAGTAGTAGTAGTAGTAGTAGTAGTAGTAGTATAGTAGTAGTAGTAGTAGTAGTAGTAGCAGTAAAAGTAGTCATAGAAGAAGAAAATTTAAAAGGACTTAAGTGATCTGGTTAGTAGTCATGGCCAGTCACTTCGGTAATAAAATGGGATATATGTCCACTTAATTATGATGAAAGGTGAGGAAAAGTTTTGTGTTATAGTACTGGCGTGATGGAACGATTTTGTGTTAGCCTCTTAACTATGATAGGCAAGTGACGTGACCATATAAAGGAAGAGGAAGAGGAAGAGGAGGGGGAGGGGAGAAGGAGGAAGAGGATGATAGATGATAGGAAAACGTGGGCGTGAATGTAGATGAACGGAAGGAGGAAGGAAGGAAGGAAGGAAGGAGGGAGGGAAAGGTATATGAGTGAGAGAAAACATAAAAGGAGTAAATAAACGGAGGAATATGAAGGGTAAGAGATAACATTGGACTAGAGAGAGAGAGAGAGAGAGAGAGAGAGAGAGAGAGAGAGAGAGAGAGAGAGAGAGAGAGAGAGAGAGAGAGAGAGAGAGAGAGAGAGAGAGAGAGAGAGAGAGAGAGAGAGAAAAAAAAAAAGAAGTAAGAAAGATAAGATAGAGAGTAATAAAACAGCAACATGGACAAGTAAGATAAGATAAGATTGTTCATCCTATCTAGACACTTTGCAAGTACCAACTACAAGGTTATTGACTATACAAAGCGCCGCCACGTCAGCACGAACTAGGACATGGACAAGTAGAGACTCACATTATGGTACCAGGTGATGTTATACACGTCTGGATTAGCTTTAACAGTACAGACGAAGGTAATGGTGCCGCCCTCCCTCACGTCTGCTTGAGTGTCCCCGCCCTCCACGCTGCTGGCGGCCACGGGCAGGACTGAGGAGAGGAGAGGGAATTGTGGCTTGGGTGGGAACTGGCTGCGAGGAAGTCAGGAATGTTGTTAAATAGGAGAATATGGTAAGAAAGTGAAGGAGTAAGACAGAAGAGAGAGACGAAGGAGAAGAGAGAGAGAGAGAGAGAGAGGAGAGAGAGAGAGAGAGAGAGAGAGAGAGAGAGGAGAGAGAGAGAGAGAGAGAGGAGAGAGAGAGCTAAGAAATGTTGGTAAATGGGAGAATATGGTAAGAAAGTGAATGAGTAAAAAAAAAAAAGAGCGAGAGAGAGAGAGAGAGAGAGAGAGAGAGAGAGAGAGAGAGAGAGAGAGAGAGAGAGATAAGAGATAAGATTTTCATCCTATCTAGACACTTTGCAAGTACCAACTACAAGGTTATTGACTATACAAAGCGCCGCCACGTCAGCATGAACTAGGTGGACTCGAACCGCTGACCGAATGCACAGGGACGCTGCACATTGGTAACTCACGTCTCTACCAACCTTGCCACCCTGACGGGCGAGAGAGAGAGAGAGAGAGAGAGAGAGAGAGAGAGAGAGAGAGAGAGAGAGAGAGAACTAAGAAATGTTGGAAATTGGGAGAATTTGGTAAAAATGTAAAGTAAGAGAGAGAGAGAGAGGAGAGAGAGAAGGAGAGAGAGAGAGAGAGAGAGAGAGAG
>JACEEZ010004665.1:212500-235000 GCA_016584305.1 Chionoecetes opilio | reverse complement strand
GATGCAGAAATTAAAGGGATATTCGACTTAAGCTATATAAGGTTACTCTACATTCTACATTATTTAAGAGAGATAGGTGTTAGCGTAAGTTTTAGTGTTCTTCGTGTTCAAAAGGGTGAAGGAATCAAGGTCATGAAGGAGTAATAGAAGGAAGGAAGGAAGGAAGGAAGGAAGGAAGGAAGGTGGGTGGGTGGGGATGAAGGAAGGAGGAAAGGAAGGAAGAAAGGAAGGAAGGAAGGAAGGAAGGTGGGTGGGGATGAAGGAAGGATGAAAGGAAGGAAGGGAGGAAGGATGATAGGTTGGTAGGTGGGTAGGTAGGTAGAAAGGATGGAAATTTTCGTGTTCTTAGACTTGATTTAGGGATTTACTAGACGTGTTTTAAGCTTAAATAATTGTTTACTTGGTTAGTTATGCATTAAAAAGTTGTTTGTGTACTAGTCCTGTCCTTAGCTAGGCGGATAATGTATTGTTTTATCATATTAGAAAAAAATGTGGATATTATACCTTCATTTTTTTTAAACAAACGCTACTAACTTGGCAATCTATCTTTATATATTTTTTTCTTATATATGAAAGTATATATTAGGTATTTTGAGAGAGAGAGAGAGAGAGAGAGAGAGAGAGAGAGAGAGAGAGAGAGAGAGAGAGAGAGAGAGAGAGAGAGAGAGAGAGAGAGAGAGAGAGAGAGAGAGAGAGAGAGAGAGAGAGAGAGAGAATATACCTAACATACGACTGACGAACATAATTTTTATATTATTAAACACAAAGTAATGAAAATATTAGAAATTCTGTCATAAATACGAGTGAAATTATTGTACGAAATTACTTTTTTGGGAAGGATAATGTATAGTGTCGTCAAATTCGCTTGAAAAAGATCAAAAATCTTAGAACATTTTTCGCCACAATAAGTCCAACACAGACGGATGACTTGCCTCCCACTGGTGCAAGAATATTGTGGCGGTGTCTCGAATAACCAAAAAATACTGCTTTATGAGATCACCATATTCTCTCTCTCTCTCTCTCTCTCTCTCTCCTCTCTCTCTCTCTTCTATCTCTTCCTCTCTCTCTCTCTCTCTCTCTCTCTCTCTCTCTCTCTCTCTCTCTCTCTCTCTCTCTCTCTCTCTCTCTCTCTCACATAGTTTTTTCCCCTTACTTCTCATCGACCTCGTTCCCTTTGATCGAATACCTTACTAACTTTTCTCATGAGCTATGGAATTTTTTTACCTTACCTAATATATCTTGAAAGTCAGTCTCTCTCTCTCTCTCTCTCTCTCTCTCTCTCTCTCCTCTCTCTCTCTCTCTCTCCTCTCTCTCTCTCTCCTCTCTCTCTCTCTCTTCTCTCTCTCTCTCTCTCTCTCTCTCTCTCTCTCTCTCTCTCTCTCTCTCTCTCTCCTCGCTCCTCGCTCGCTCGCTCGCTCGCTCGCTTCGCTCGCTCCTCTCTCTCCTCTCTCTCTCTCTCTCTCTCTCTCTCTCTCTCTCTCTCTCTCGTCTCTCTCTCTCTCTCCTCTCTCTCTCCTCTCTCTCTCTCTCTCTCTCTTCTCCTCTCTCTCGCTCTCTCTCTCTCTCTCTCCTCTCTCTCTCTCTCTCTCTCTCTCTCTCAAATCTTTATTACAGGTTACTTCTTTGTGGCTCCTCGGGTAGGCAGTTTCACGTCTGCTTGTTAATTAATCTCGTCAAAGGTAAGGCTTCGCTCCCCTCCTTGGGAAAAAAAAGTTACTCTCGTATTTTTCTTTTTAATCTTGATCCTTGATAACCCTTCCTCCCTCCTTCCCTGCCTTCGCTATTTTTCTTCCTTATCTTAGTTGTAAATATATATCAGCTATGTGGGACGGGGGAAGGAAGAGGAACAGGAGAATTGAAAAAAAGGAGAGGAAGAGTAAGGAGGAGAAATGGACGAGGTTAAAGTAGGTGGGAAGGAGGAGGAGGAGGAATACAAAGGAATACAAAGGAAACACAAACAGCAACAGACCGATAGGTCCTTACAAGGCTGTTTGCTTTAACTACACTACACTAACTAGATAATAAGAGAGAAAGGATAGGAAGTAGAAGGCTCCTCCCCACCCACCCATCCCTCCAGCCGAAGCTGGCCGGAAAAGAAGTGATACCATGCAATATAGAAAAACTGCATGTAATTTGTGAAGAAAGTTGAAAGCTGTAATCTATGACTAACATGAGAGGAGGAGGGGAGGAGGAGAGGGAGGAGGGAGGAGGAGGGAGGAGGAGGAGGAGGAGGAGAGGAGGAGAGGAGGAGGCAGGAGAGGAATAAGGAATACATAGGAATACATAGGAGTAACAGACACCAGGAGACCTATTGGTCCATAACTAGGGTATCTGTTGTACTACATACTCCTAACTATCAACTACATATAAGGGGAACATTTGGAAAATGATACCATGCCCCCTAAAGAAAAAATGGGAAACTTTGGAAAAATTTCCCGTAGTGGGGAAATGATAGGATATAAAATATACTACTACAACAAAATTCACTATCACTATCGCCCCGGGGGGACTTTTAAATAAAATTTCGCGGGCCTTTCAAAAACCCTTTTTTACTTACATTGCGCTTCAAGCCCCTGTTTTTAAAATTTTGTTTTTTTGTCCCGGGCCCTTCGACAACTTTTTGCGGGAAACCTTTTTCCATCGTCAACAACTCAAACCCTTGGGAAATACTTTTAGGGGAGAAAATGTGAGGCAGCGATGACCGTTTATTTTTTAAACCGTTTTTCTTTTTTATCACTTGGGGAAAATTTCCCGAATAGGTTCTTTTGGGATTAAGGGCCCTAAAATCCTTTTAGGATCTAAAAGTTTCTATCAATTTCCCCCCCGGAATTCAAACCGATCCTTTAAAAAAAACATATTTTTTTTTCCGCAGTCTCTCTTCAAAAGTTTAAAGTTTCCCCGAGATGGATTTTTTTTGGTTGCTCTTCTTTGCACTGTTTCCCAAATTTTTGGTTTATCTTTTACGAAACAAGGCAAACCAGAATTGAACGGCATATTCTAATTGGGGCCCCAACCCAAAGGGGCCTTGAAATAATCGTGTCATTATTTTTTTGGATTTTTTATTTTTTCAAAGTTGCTTTTTAAAATGAACCCCAACATCATTTTTCCCCTTTTTTACGGGCAGCTAGGAAATCCCGGACGGGTTTTAAGATCTTTTACTGATAAATAAATCATTGGGGGAAAATAGGGGGGGGGGGCCCCGTCGCCTCGCCCCCCCCTACGACACCACCCCGGGGGGGTTTCCCCAAAGCGGGGTTTCCCATGCGGGCCCTCCTATCCCATACCAAGCACTTTCGAAAAGAAACTAAACGGGCCCCAGCCCGGCCTTGGGGGCCCCCCCCCTTGGCCCCCTCCCCCAAACGCCGGTTTGGGCCCTCTTTACAGATAAAAAACCCGATAGGAAAGGGATCGGTTTCAGGGAAACGTGCCACATCCCATAAGCCAAATTTTGGCGCTGACAAAACTAGGGAGGTAATGGGCCCGATTCAGTCCTCACGGTTAATCGCTGATTTGACACTTTCACCCCGCGATACCCCATGTTTTCTCAAAGACACTTATTACCAAAGGCATTGATTCGCCCTCTTCAAGTCCCCATTTTTAATTTTAAAAAAAGGTTTGGCCATTTGTCCCCCCACAAAACCAAAAAAAGAGGGTAAACAGGGGATCCAACCCCCAAAATTCAAGGACCCGGTCTTTGGGTTTTCCTCCAAGGTAGAAAACCCGCCAAAATTCTCCCCACACCCAAAAAACCCGGGGGTTTATGAATTCCCCCTGGCCCTTTCTTGACCGGAGCCCCGCCCCCTTTTGGGCCCCTTGCGCCCTCCAAGGGGTAAAAAAAATTTTCCAAATGACCCCAAAAGTTCCCCACAGGGAAAAAACAAGATTTTTTCTATAATGGCCCAACCCCCTTTACCTGGGGTCCTTCGGGAACCCCTTTAACCCCCAAAGGTTTATTTTAGGATCGGGCCTAAATGCATTAAAATTTAAATTTTTAATCGAAAAAACCAAGAAAATTTAAAAATACCCAAAATTTTTTTGCGATTTCATTTAAACGATTTTTTTTCTTTAAAATTAAATTTTTTGGGTTTTTACCCTTCCCAATTTGTTTTATTTTAATTTTTTCCGGGAATTAATTTTAATGTTTTTATAAAAGTATTTTTCCCCGAACCGGTGAGGAAACCCCCTAAAACTTTAACCTCAATTTTGGGCCTCGAAAATTTTTAATATTTTTAGAGGAAAGCCAAACCCCCCAACCCTTTAAACATACCCCCAAAAACCAGGTTGGCCCCGAAGAGCCCGGGGGAGGAAAAGAACTTTGACCCCGTTAAAAAGGTTTAGGAAAAACCCATTTTCCTGAAAAATAAGGGGTTATAAGTTGGCGGGCCAAAAAAGGTCTTTTAGGGGGTGAGGGGCCCGAAACGGGGTAAAAAAGGGAACCGTGGGAAAAAAGTTTGTCAAAGTGGGTTTTTTTTAACGGGTTCCCCTTATTAGGGAAATCCATGCGGGGATTTAATATTGAGTTTTTTTTCCCCATCAAAAAAAAAAAACACTATTTTTTCCCGCAATTTTTTTTCTCAATAGTTTAAAAATCCCGCCCTTTAGACAAATTTGGGGCATAATTACTTGGGGAAGGCTCTTACTCCCTTTTTTGAATATCGGTAAACTTACAAATTTTTCCACAAAACTGGAACTTTTTTTGTCCATTAAGGGTTGGGTTAAAAAAATACCCCTTTAAGGGGACAAAATTTACTAGGGACTTTCCGCAAAGTAATCTGGGGCGAGATTTCTTCAACCCCCACGGTTTTGCTGGTCAATTTTCTGCAAATATTTTTATATTTCCGTCTACTGTTATCCCCTCCTATTGCCATCTTTTCTTTCTAGCCCCCGCAAACATTTTTAACGGGGTTTCTGGGAAAGGAGCTTCCCCTTTTAAAAAAAACCCATTAAAATAGTCCCCTTGAGACGGCGCCATACTCCCTTTTTATCATTTACCCAAAATGTTGTTCTTATCTTTTTAGTGGCCCCAAAACATTTTTTTGACTTTTTTTTACTTCGAACGTAAAATTTAAAACCTTTTCGGGTGTTTATTTTTTGGGGTCCTTTGCAATTTTTTCTTCAACCGCGCTTTTTTGACTTAAGTAAAAACCTTTGCAAAGACCTTTACGTCATTGCAATCTCAAAAAACCGTTCCCCCCATTTGATCGGTTTTTTAAACTTTAAAACGCCCGGGGGCTTTTTTGCCGGGATTTGTTTTAATCTCCTTTTCCTTTCCCGCAGGGGCCCCGTTTATGTTATTCCCAAAAATTTTTTTTTACCATGGGAACATATTTTTTTTAAAAAACCCCATTGGAGTTTTTTTTGGAATAGAAATTTAAACCCTGTTTTTTTGCTTTTTTTACCATTTATAGGGCCAAACCAATCAACTTCCCCTTTTTTCCCCCGCTGATCTTCGTGAAAAACTGCTTTTTTATAATTGGGAAAAAATACCAGATTTTTTTGTTTATGTCCTACTTTGGGAATTTATCCACATCGATTAAAACCCGTATCCCTGTTTTGCCAAAAAGTTTTACCTATTCGCAGTAATCATCAGATCAAGGGCCCGTAAAGGGGCCCCCTCAGGGTGGCAAGGGTTTTGGGGAGACTGAGGGTTCCCCAAAGTTCAGCGTCCCCCCGTGCATTCGGGCAGCGGTTCGAGTCCCCTGTTTTGCTTACGTGGCCGGCGCTTTGTATGTCCCAAAAACCTTTTAGTTTTTTACTTGCAAAGTTTTTCTAGATAGGGTTTAAAAACCCTTTTCTTATCTTGTTTTGTTTAATGAAAAAATAAAATCTAGGATACTATTTCCCTTTTAGGCCCTTTCGGACCACCCGATTTTAAAAAAACTTCCCTTTACCATTCAATCAATCGCATACCTTTTTACTATCAGCAGGGGTTATTATTCCGTTTTTTACGAGGTAGGTTTTAAAAACTCCCCCATATAAATGGGGGCGTTTTTTATTGCTGACAACGGGCTTTTTTTTCGTCCCCCTACGGAGGGAATTTTACCCTTCCCCTTTTTTTTGGCGATAACGAAAACGATAATGGGGTTTCGGAAACAACGTAACCAAAAATTTTCTTTCCCCTTAGAAAAAAATTTTTCTGGCATTTTTTGTAGATTAAAATTTTAAATTCCTTTTATTTTGGTAACCTTGCGGAGGGTTTCCGGCCCCCAGGGTAGGGCCCCCCGTTAAAAAGAGCGCTTGATTAAGTTTTTTTTGGAAATTTTATTTTCGGAAACCGATCGTTAAAACCCCCCCGGTTTTCTTGGGGGGGTAAAAAAGGGGGTTTAAAGGGGATGCGCTAGAAAAGGAGGAAGGGGGGAGGGGGAGGAGGAGGAAAACAAAGGATGAAGAAAACAAAAAGGGTAAATAAAAAAAGGGGGTTTGGGCGTTTTTTTTTTCCCACTCTTCGTGGTTTTTTGTGCGAAATATCTATTTTTTTATACCCCATTTTTATCACCTTTTTCTTTATTTCCCTCTCATCATACCTCTCTTCCCTATTTGCCTCTTGCTTGACAACCCCTTTTACCCCTATTTCTCTCTGTACTTAACCCTATTACCTGCTATTCTACCCTTACCTCTCCCTTTGTGTACCTCCTCCCTTCTCCCCCAAAGGGTTTTATGATTAAACGCCTTTCAAAGCCCTTTTTTTGGGGCGGTTACCCCCAAAATGAGAAGGCCCTTTTAGGGGTCCAAATTTTTAAAAAATAGTTGGTAAGATAGGGGAAAAACTTTGGGAGAGGGGAAATTTTCTTAAAAAGGCAGAGTGTTTTTTTTAATTTTCCTTTTTGTTTGATTATCTGGCTAAAATCGATGAGGTTTAAAATTTTAAAAATAAACAGATTTAAAAATTTTTTGTTTTTTAAGGGGGGGAAGGATGTCCCCCAAAATTTAATTATTAGTCAACTGAAGGATGAAAGGCCTTCTCGTTTCGGGCAACCCCTCCCCCAAGAAAACCCCTGAAACGGGGTTTTTTTAAACATGAATACATTTTGGTGAACAGGAAGGGGAAAGGGATATAAAAGGGGGAGGCCAAGGGAATTAAAAAGAAAGGGAAAGGGGTTTAAATAGAGAGGGAAATAGGGGGAAAAGGGGAAAGGGCGGCCAAAATGAAAAAAAAAGGGGAAAAGGAGGGAAAGATTTAAAAGGAAACAGAAGAAAGGTGATGAAAATGGGGTATAAAAAAGAGGGGAAAATAAAAATAGAGGGGAAAAAGGGGGTGTCAGGCAAGATGAAAATAAGATACTTTGATCCTATCTAGACACTTTGCAAGTACCAACTACAAGGTTATTGACTATACAAAGCGCCACCACGCCAGGACGAACTTGGTGGACTCGAACCGCTGACCGAATGCGCAGGGACGCTACACACGCAAGACAACAGCTCTACCAATCGAGCCATCCTGACGGGTAAGATGAAAATAGGGAGAGAAGGTATGATGAAAAGGAAACAGAGAGAAGGGTGATGAAAATGGATAAAGGGTGGATAAAGGGTGGATAAAGGGGACTAGGCTCTTAAAGGGAACTCAATAATCCTCTACTGACGGAACTCTTTTGTGTGGTAGTGACCTTTGCTTCCCCAAATTGCCTGTAGGAGTGGTCGCCGGCCAGTCATACGTTCTGCTTTAAAGGGCGGAATCCAACTCTATAGTGACGGCGCTTTGAGAACACGTGAACGGACACAGAACCTCCCAGACTCTTGTTGACATAATAATCTCATAGCATAAACTAAACGCCGAAAGGCAGGAAGGAGGGAGGCGTGTGGCGGGTGGTGGGTGATAGGTGGTGGGTGGTGGGCCTCGCGCTGGTATATACGGCAGGGTGTTGGTGGCGGGGAGTGGATAGTTTGTGGTGAAAGTGGTGGTTTGGAAGTGATGGTGTGTGGTAGGTGGTGGGTTATACTGGTGTTGGTGGTGGTGAAGTATTGATAGTTTCGTTGTTGTTGTTGTTATTAGTTGATTCAATTTACCACATTGAGTAGGAATATATTATAAAGCAATGACACGACTGAGATGCTAATTAATGTTATTTGTCTGTTTGTTTGTTGTTTACTGTGCATGTTCCGAACCGTGGGTGTGTGTGAAGTAGGTGTGTGTGTGTGTGTGTGTGTGTGTGTGTGTGTGTGTGTGTGTGTACGTGGTATGTATGAAATTAGCCGCGTTACATACACCCTGGGATCTAATTTCATGTTCATAATTGTGTATTTAAACAGCAATTTCAGCACTGCAGGATTAACAGTACTAAATCCGAGTTTCATTTGGACTTCAAATTTGTGTGTGACAGACCAGCACATCTATTTCCGGTTATTATGTATATAGCAGCGCATGCAAACACACACACACATGCACGAACACACACGACACACACACACACACACACACACACACACACACACACACACACACACACACACACACACACACACACACACACACACACACACACACACACACACACACACACACACACACACACACACACACACACACACACACACACACACACACACACACACACAACCACATCACACCTACACATCCCTACATACACGAAACAGCAACAAACAGTACTTTCTTTAATCTAATTTTTGAATCCTTCACTACAGTTTCCCTTTAATTATGCACGAAAAGTCTAACATAAGGACATAACTTTTACTGCTACACATCGAATCACATTAGATATTTATGAAGTTCCGTTCTGAAATCTATATAAATATTCATTAGTTTAAAATTTCCATGCACCGGGTCACATTTGATCCACTCAAAAATGCAAAACTGATCTCATCCTCTTCTCTCTCTACTTCTTTTTTTTGATCACGTGATTCAATTTGCATTCTTTTTTCTTCTTCTCATCCATCGGACTCTCTCTCTCTCTCTCTCTCTCTCTCTCTCTCTCTCTCTCTCTCTCTCTCTCTCTCTCTCTCTCTCTCTCTCTCTCTCTCTCTCTCTCTCTCTCTCTCTCTCTCTCTCTCTCTCTCTCATAATTTCAATCAAAGGCTGAAAATCTCTGTCCAGGGGGAAAAAACTAAAATAAAATAAAGGCCGCTAACTGCCAGGCCTATAAAGTAGATAATAAAGACTGTATAAAGTGGGTACGCCAATTTAGTTTAGGATTTATACACTCCTTTTTACAGTAATTGAAGTCATAGGAAGGTGGAAAAATAGAAATAGGGAGAGAGTTCCAACGTTTACTAGTGAAAGGGATGAAAGAGTGAAGATACTGGTTAACTCTTGCATTAGTAATTATTCATCGGTACTTTACATGCATCAGCGAGTCTTGAAATCTGCCGCGCCCTTCTCGATCTCTTAAGTCTTGGCAGGGTTAAGGGGTTAGGCTTAAGAGGTTAAAGGGGGGAGGGGGAGATGCACTCAAAAAGAATTCCCTGAGTAACTCTTATTCCAAACTTTTTTCTGAGGTGCTGATTAATTTGGTTCCAGAAACTCCATTAGTACAAGTTTTATCTCCCTCAATGTATCAAACATATGGAGTTGTGCTTTTTAATTTTTGTTTCTTCTTCTTGATGATTTATGGAGGTCATCAGGTCTTGTTTCGCTTCTGTTTTCTCATTTTCTTGCTGTTATACTTCTCATTTCACCTCCTTTTCATAGTTAACTTTTCTTCTTTCCTCCTTAATTGTTTTTCTGTCTTTCTTCTTCAGCGTCTGTATAGTTTCTTTTTGTCTTTTCTTATTTTTTTGCTCTTCAACTTCTCCTCCGCGTAATTTGTAAAAGAGATTGATGTTTCTTTTTCTTCTCTTTCTTTTCCTGTTACCTCTTCAGCAATATCTTCCACGTCAACCTTCGCCGCCGTTCTCCTGCTTCCTTTACTTGTAGTTTAGGTAGTAAGGTTCTGTAGTTCCGCGGACAGTTTCGTTAGGACAAATACCTTCTTGTGGGTTGTTGTTTACTGTAATTGTTTTTCTGTGTATTCTTTCTAGGTCTTCTGTTTATCTGTTTCTCTTTTCTGTTGCCCTTTCTTTCTGTTGCCTTGCCTTACATTCTCCTCTTTTTCCTTCTTATAGTGATAGTGTAAACAATAAGAGTAGTTGTAAAAGTAGTAGTTATAGTAGTAGTAATAGTAGTAGTAGAGCAGTAGTAGTAGTAGTAGTAGTAGTAGTAGTAGTAGTAGTAGTAGTAGTAGTAGTAGTAGTAGTAGTAGTAGTAGTAGTAGTGGTGATAGTGGTAATAGTAGTAGTAGTAGTAGTAGTAATAGTAGTAGTAGTAGTAGTAGTAGTAGTAGTAGTAGTAGTAGTAGTAGTAGTAGTAGTAGTAGTAGTAGTAGTAGTAGTAGGAGTAGTAGTACCACCACCACCACTACAACCACCACCACCACCACCACCACCACCACCACACCAACAACAACAACAACAACAACAACAACAACAACAAAAGTAGCACTAATGATAATGCATAGGCAATAGATATAGTAACTATATAATCAGGTGTTTGTATTAGGCGAGGTGGCAACAAACTGTAATCTGAGAACAGTTGTGGCATATTTGTATAGGGTAAAATGGATAGTTGGCTGGGCGGGTCCTGCTTTGTAGGGCGAGATATATAGCCTGAAGCGTCTAGGGTGGGGAAAACTCATTTGCTATGCCCTCCTTCAGTAGCCGAGAGAGAGAGAGAGAGAGAGAGAGAGAGAGAGAGAGAGAGAGAGAGAGAGAGAGAGAGAGAGAGAGAGAGAGAGAGAGAGAGAGAGAGAGAGAGAGAGAGAGAGAGAGAGAGAGAGAGAGAGAGAGAGAGAGAGAGAGAGAGAGAATCCTCGTGAGAGAAAGATAATCCTCGTGAGAGCGAAAAAATCTTCACACGAATATTAATCATAGCATATTTTCCCCTTTATCATAGCAAAGTGATATTAAGCACCGTATTTTCACCCGTGTAAAGGAAATATTCTCGAATGTTCAGACACCGCTCGGAATAGCAAAAAAAAGGGAAACTGGAAGCTAATTTATGGTGTGAATAAGGTGAGAGAAGAAATCTAATGTGTGGTGTGGTAACTGTGGCTGTAGGAGTGTCGTGTCCTTTGGGGTTACGGTTCCAGGTGTTTTAACCCCTTGAAGCCCAGAACGTAATTTCCATTGTAATTTGGCTACCTATATAGACGATTTTAATTAATATAAGCAATACACTATAGCTATGACCTGTTTAGTATCCTTGTCCACTGGCTATTTTGGTATATTAAGTTACTTTTCGTAAATTTATGGCTAACAACAGACGATTTTATATAAGCAAAGGAAAGATCTGGGCTTGAAGGGGTTAAAGGGGCAGGGTGGTAAGGTGATGGATAGGGGGCAGCGTCTCACCGGGGGAGTGCTGGGAATTAGCTGGCGCCCCCCGAGCCACCACTGGACCACAGGGGCAGGTGAGGACCCCGCCACACGACACCTGAAGACGCTCTGCTGGCCGGCGCTCACCCACTCTCCCGGCGCCTCCAGTTTGACCTCTAAGGGCGGCACTGTAGGGCGCGGATATAAGACGGTTATATATATATATATATATATATATATATATATATATATATATATATATATATATATATATATATATATATATATATATATTTTTTTTTTTTTTTTTGTGTGTGTGTGTGTGTGTGTCTGTGTTTTTTTAGGTTTCCCTAATGGATAAAAAATACACTCTAAATATTAAAATCTTTGGGAACATAAACACATAGTTATTACGTAATTTTCGTCGTTATTGTTGCTTTTGTAATTAGCTTAATATTTTGTGTTCATAAATAGTCGTTCCTGACATAATATACTTAGAATAGGTACATAAAGGAAGAAAAAACCACTGTGGTACTTTTAAAACCAGATCCATTTCACCCACAAGACTTTTCAATACACAAAACCCACAAAACTAGTCATTTCAACCCTAAATTTCACTCATACCAGAAAAAAGTCACATTTTTAACGCAACAACACCCATTCCTAATACCGCAACACTGTATTATAAGTATACTCGCCGCACGTTAAGTTGGCGAAAATGAGACCCCCTCACTCCCCCCTTCCGAACTCACGGGATTGGCTGAGGTGTTGGGTGTTGGGGCTTTAGGGCGGAACTTGGAGTAAGGCATTTTCACCCAACACCCAACACCTCAGCCAATCCTGTGCGTTCGGAATGGGGGAGTGAAAAGGCCCCATTTTCGCCAACTTAACGTGCAGCAAGTATACTTATAATACAGTGTTGTGGTATTAGGAATTAGTGTTGTTGCGTTAATATTGTGACTTTTGTGGTATGAGTGAAATCTAGGCTTGAAATGACTAGTTTTGTGGGTTTTCTGCATTGAAAAGTCTTATGGGTGACAGGTGGGTATGTGGTGTTATTGCGTTGATAATGTGACTTTTTGTGCTATCAGTGAAATGTATGGTTAAAATGACTATTGACTTGATACATATTAAATTAACGTGCAGGGAGAATAGTCAGGTACTCACAATTAACGTTCAGGCTGGTGGACACTGTGTGGAGGGGGGCGCTGGAGGTGGCGTTGGTGGTGGAGCAGGTGAGGGTGGTGTGTGCTGTGTCTCGCGAGGCCACTATGCTCAGCCGTGTCCTCGCCACCGCCCCGTCGCTCTGCACCCCGCCGCCCCGCCCCGCCCCGCTGCCACCCCACACCAGCCCCGGCGGAGGCTCTGAAACGAATGAAAACACACACATAAAGGGATATTTGTGTTTAGGGAGGAGGTACGCAACACACACACACACACACACACACACACACACACACACACACACACACACACACACACACACACACACACACACACACACACACACACACACACACACACACACACACACACACACACACACACACACACACACACACACACACACACACACACACACACACACACACACACACACACACACACACACAAAGGTATACATTAGTGGCCAGCTAGTACGTATGCAGGCCACACACACCTACACACACACACCACACACACACAACACACAAAGATACAGTAGTGTTTAGGGAGGAGGTACGCAACAGACACACACACACACACACACACACACACTTACACACACACACACTTACACACACACTTACACACACAGACACTTACACACACACACACACACACTTGGAGCTAATGAGCTACAAGCTCGCACTGAGAGGGTGAAACTGGCGATCGCGAGCCAGCTCGCGTGGACAAGACCATGGGTGAATGACACACACACACTTACACACACACTTACACACACACACACTTACACACACATACACTTACACACACACACACACACACACACACACACACACACACACACACACACACACACACACACACACATACACACACACACACACACACACTTACACAGCCCCCAAAATCATCCCTCCCTTAATCCTATAATACTCAGACGATTATCAGATTATGCTAACATGTAGAAACTATAGGGCGGGAAAAAAGAAAAGAAATTAATACTTAAATGATAGAAAAATAACTGAATTAAGCCTCAGTCCTCGGTCCTCCCCCTCTCCCTAAAATACCTTCGTTCCCACTCACCCTTTACAGAACTCCCACCATTTTCAAGGTATGTGATTTTCTCTCTAATCGCGATAAGCTCCTGAAATACTGTAGTGAATTTTAAGGATATCTTTTTATACTTCTTTTTTACTTTACTCTTCTTCTTCTTCTACTTTATCTTTCTTCTTTATCCCTTCTTTTCTCTGGCTGCTATATCGTGGCTAAGTAAAGTCTGTCCTTCGTGAAGTATCTTGAGGGCTACTAAAGGAGATTGTGTCTTACTGATACTCTTTATTATTTTTTCTTTAGCTTATAGTTTTTGTGACTGAGTTTAAGACAAGTTATTCAATGGTGTTGTTTATAAGGGATGAGGATATTCAGGTAACATACGTAACTTTGGTAAAAAATGTTGCATGATAGTGTTGTGATGGGGTTGTTCTGATTCAATTTTCTCTCTCGCTCTTTTCTCTCTCTTCACTTTTTTCTTCTTTTTTTCTTCTTTTTTTCTTCTGATTTAACTCTCTCTCTCTCTCTCTCTCTCTCTCTCTCTCTCTCTCTCTCTCTCTCTCTCTCTCTCTCTCTCTCTCTCTCTCTCTCTCTCTCTCTCTCTCTCTCTCTCTCTCTCTCTCTCTCTCTCTCTCTCTCTCTCTCTTTTCTCTCTCGCTCTTTTCTCTCTTTTTTCTTTCTTTTTCTTCTATTTTCTGCTGATTTAACTTTTTTTTTTTTCTCTCCCATCTCTTTCTTTTTTTCATCCTTTTTTTCTTTTTGAATATCTCTTTCTCTCTATCCTTTCTTTCGTTTTCTCTTAGTTCCTCTTTTATTACCTAATTTTCTCCTTTTTTTTCTCTCTCGCAGCCCTTTTAACCTGTCTTGCTCATCATCTTTTTATGACTCCTTCTTTTTCTTCGTCGTCGTCCTTCTTTCTTTTTCAACATCTAAAAACTTCCATCGACTCCTTCAACTTCCTTTCCAAACTTCCTTTCAGCTCCTTTTTCCTCGTATGAATATTTACCAAAACCTAACTATTGTTCCTGTTTTTATTTCCTGTTTTTTCTCTCTCTCAACCTACACATTATTAGCCTTTTGTTTGTCTTGTCTATCCTTCATGCTCGTTTCTCTCTCTCTCTCTCTCTCTCTCTCTCTCTCTCTCTCTCTCTCTCTCTCTCTCTCTCTCTCTCTCTCTCTCTCTCTCTCTCTCTCTCTCTCTCTCTCTCTCTCTCTCTCTCTCTCTCTCTCTCCCATAATGTTTCCCAAGGGACTGGAAGCCACTCATTGAGAAATAATACGCAAAAGAAATTATATTGTGATTTATGAATGAGGTGGGAAGGAAGGAGGGGTGGAAAAAGGAGGAGAGGTAAGGGGTTGGGGGGATAATGAGGAAAAGAAAGGAGGGGGTGGATAAGTCAGTGGTTAAGTGAAGGGGTGGGAAGGGAAGGGAAGGGATGGGAAGGGAAGGTAATAAGGGGCGGTATGTTTCCATTATTTCCCGTCAGCAATTTGTGTTATTGTTTATGTAATTAACTAACATTATCACTGTCTTTATTTACTATGTCATGCCTCACGTCTTCTGTGTGTGTGTATGTGTGTGTGTGTGTGTGTGTGTGTGTGTGTGTGTGTGTGTGTGTGCGTGTGTGGTAATTATGCAGGTTTCTATTTTCGTATTGTTTTATTTTTATCTCACCTGAAATATCTTGATGACAAATTGCTGTCTTAATGACCGTGTGGTTTCGTATTTCATGGGGTGGATGAGGTTTTTTTTCTTTCTTTTTTTTGTATCAGATTAATTTTGGGTCTGAGGTAATGTTTTTCACGGATGTTTGTGCACGTATTTTGTTTCAGTAACTTACGATGTGGAAGGTTATGATCTTGACTCTCCAACTTTCTGTCGGCATTGGCTTTCTTTCATTATCTGGGATGTCATTGTGTCAACCTAGGTGTGTCTTTTATATTTACTTTATTTACAAAATCATCCAGTCTCGTACACTTATTTTTAGGTATTATTTTGTTTATTATTTTGGTAGGTATTATTTTGTAGGTGTTTTGTATTTTTGTGAGAATAGGATCAACTATAGTAACATTCTCTTGGTGTGTATTCATGGCATGCAGAGACAGGCAAGAGCAAGGCAGAATTGATGTATTTGGACTCCAGACACAACGGCATTATTCATTCAGGGCTAAAGCTCATGTCTGCACTCGTAGCATTCGTTTTTTGAGAACCTGTTGTGTATGTCTAGAAGGATACGATTCCCTTGTTCTTCCCGGAGGAGAGCGTGTACGTGTTGTGTTATATGCATAAAACTTGGTATTCATTGACAAACTTGTGAGGGAATGTGTTTTCATGTAGGTTTTTATTCAGTTAGGCTTATGAGTTAATACTACTTAGCTAATACGCCTCGGACTTAAGGAAGAGAAGGAGCAGAATACATAAACAAAGGAAACATGATACTCAGAAACGAGAAGTGGAGAAGAGCTACGCAGGAACTCATTCTGTAGGTCTGTAGATGTTCTAAAGGCCTTGATTCCAGCCATTCAGATGCTAATAGTGACGAGCCTACACAGTCTGTCGGCAGCTGTTTGGTGATTGCTTGCATTTTGTTTAGAAACTTCATTGAACTGTAACTACACTGTGCTGTGAATAGATTTTAGCTTAGAACCAAGGCGGTGAAAATAGACGTTAGCTTAGAACCAAGGCGGTGAAAATAGACGTTAGCTTAGAACCAAGGCGGTGAAAATAGACGTTAGCTTAGAAACAAGGCGGTTAAAATAGACGTTAGCTTAGAAACAAGGCGGTGAAAATAACGTTAGCTTAGAAACAAAGCGGTGAAAATAGACGTTAGCTTAGAACCAAGGCGGTGAAAAAAAGACGTTAGCTTAGAACAAGGCGGTGAAAATAGACGTTAGCTTAGAAACAAGGCGGTGAAAATAGACGTTAGCTTAGAAACCAAGGCGGTGAAAATAGACGTTAGCTTAGAAACAAGACGGTGAAAATAGACGTTAGCTTAGAACCAAGGCGGTGAAAATAGACGTTAGCTTAGAAACCAAGGCGGTGAAAATAGACGTTAGCTTAGAACCAAGGCGGTGAAAATAAACGTTAGCTTAGAAACCACGGCGGTGAAAATAGACGTTAGCTTAGAACCAAGGCGGTGAAAATAGACGTTAGCTTAGAACCAAGGCGGTGAAAATAGACGTTAGCTTAGAACCAAGGCGGTGAAAATAGACGTTAGCTTAGAACCAAGGCGGTGAAAATAGACGTTAGCTTAGAACCAAGGCGGTGAAAATAGACGTTAGCTTAGAAACAATACGGTGAAAATAGACGTTAGCTTAGAAACAAGACGGTGAAAATAAACGTTAGCTTAGAAACCACGGCGATGAAAATAGACGTTAGCTTAGAAACAAAGCGGTGAAAATAGACGTTAGCTTAGAAACAAGGCGGTGAAAATAGACGTTAGCTTAGAACCAAGACGGTGAAAATAGACGTTAGCTTAGAACCAAGACGGTGAAAATAGACGTTAGCTTAGAAACAAGCGTGTGAAAATAGACGTTAGCTTAGAAACAAGGACGGTGAAAATAGACGTTAGCTTAGAAACAAGCGGTGAAAATAGACGTTAGCTAAAAAAGAAACACAGGACGGGTGAAAATAGACGTAGCTTAGAACCAAGGCGGTGAAAATAGACGTTAGCAAAGAAACAAGACGGTGAAAATAGACGTTAGCTTAGAACCAAGGCGGTGAAAATAGACGTTAGCAAAGAAACAAGACGGTGAAAATAGACGTTAGCTTAGAAACAAGACGGTGAAAATAGACGTTAGCAATAGAAACAAGCGGTGAAAATAGACGTTAGCTTAGAAAACAAGGACGGTGAAAATAAACGTTAGCTTAGAAACAAGACGGTGAAAATAGACGTTAGCTTAGAACCAAGGCGATGAAAATAGACGTTAGACTTTAGAACCAGCGGTTGAAAATAGACGTTAGCTTAAACAAAGAAGGTGAAAATAGACGTTAGCTTAGAAACAAGGCGGTGAAATGACGTTAACTTAGAAACAAGGCGATAAATAGACGTAGCTTAGAAACAAGGCGGGAAATTAAACGTTAGCTTGAACAAGGCATGAAATGCGTTTGCTTAGAACAAGGGATGAAAATAGACGTTAGCTTAGAACCAAGGCATTTTAAAATAGAGTTAGCTTAGAACCCCGGGGGTGAAAATAGCGTTACTTAAAACCAAAGGGGGTGAAATGCGTTAGCTTTGAACCAGGCGGGGAAAAAAGCGTTTGCTTAGAAAAAAAAGGGTGAAAAAAACTTAGCTTAGAAACAAGCGGTGAAAATAGACGTTGCTTAGAAAAACCAGGCGGTGAAAATAGACGTAGCTTAGAACCCGGCGGTGAAAATAGACTTAGCTTTAAAAACCAAAGGGGTGAAATAGACGTTAGCTTAAAACCAGGGGGTTGAAAATAGAAATTAGCTTAGAAACCACGGCTAAAAAGCGTTACTTGAAACAAGGGGGTGAAAAAAGACGTTGCTTAGAAAAAAGAGGGGAAATGACTTAGCTTTGAAACGGGGGGAAAAAAGACGTTGCTTAGAAACAAGGCGGGTTAAAAAAGACGTAGTTAGAATTAAACAAAGGGGGTGAAAAAAAGCGTTAGCTTAGAACCAAAGGGGGTGAAAAAAGACGTTAGTTTTAAAACCAGGCGGTGAAAAAAACGTTAGCTTAGAAACCAAGGCGGTGAAATGAGTTAGCTTAGAACAAGGGGGGAAAAAAGCTTGCCTAGAAACCAAAGGGGGTGAAAAAAGACGTTAGCTTGAAACCCCAAAGGCGGTGAAAAAAACGTTAGCTTAGAAACAAAGGGGGTGAAAATGACGTTTGTTAGAAACCCAAAGGTGAAAAAACGAGCTTAGAAAAGGCGATGAAAAAAGACGTTTTGCTTTGAAAAAAGGCGAGAAATAGACGTTAGCTGAAACAAGGCGGGGAAAATAGACTTAGCTTTGAACCCAAACGGTGAAAATAGACGTTAGCTTAGAACCAAGGCGATGAAAATAGACGTTAGCTTAGAAACAAGGCGGTGAAAATAGACGTTAGCTTAGAACCAAGGCGGTGAAAATAGACGTTAGCTTAGAACCAAGACGGTGAAAATAGACGTTAGCTTAGAAACAAGACGGTGAAAATAGACGTTAGCTTAGAAACAAGACGGTGAAAATAGACGTTAGCAAAGAAACAAGACGGTGAAAATAGACGTTAGCTTAGAAACAAGACGGTGAAAATAAACGTTAGCTTAGAAACAAGGCGGTGAAAATAGACGTTAGCTTAGAACCAAGGCGGTGAAAATAGACGTTAGCAAAGAAACAAGGCGGTGAAAATAGACGTTAGCTTAGAACCAAGGCGGTGAAAATAGACGTTAGCTTAGAACCAAGGCGGTGAAAATAGACATTACCTTAGAAACCAAGGCGATGAAAATGTAGACTCCAATATTAGAACTGTTAGTATTTCATCCACTTCATACCGAAAAAAAAAAATAATAATAATAATAATAATAATATAGCCTACAGATCCTCTAGGCTCTAGCGTAAAAAAAAAAAGATAATAATGAATAAATACTGGTGATCGTTGTTAAGCCGCCCGCCTAAGTGTAAGTTCCAGTTCCTTGCGTTCATTGAAACCTTTGCGCTGTAAAGATATCTGCATGTTATCATTGCGCTATTTATATCTCACCGGAAAAATATATGGTTATCGCTATTTGTTTGTATGCCGGTTAAGCTGATTTATAATATTCTTTGGTGTGATACTTGGAGCTCACACAAACATAAAACAAAACACTAAAGGATATTCATAGCGCCACACCACGCAAGCCTCCGCCGTAACTCACCGACCTCCTACACCTTAATGGGTCTTGCCTCCCTGCTGAGTAAAAGTTAAGCAAAGGTACACAGACACACGTGCCAGGTGCACCCGTGACTGCGACGCACCGAAGGCAGATCTATGTTTTTGTTGTTGTTGTTGTTTTTTTACGTTGGAGCCTATAGCGACTGTAGGCTATTTATTCTTTGAGGGCTCAGGTGGTTGGCCCTAAAGAGCTATGTACTGCCTGCCCTCCCTGCACGTAACGCTATCCTATTCTTGTATTAGATATCATTTATGAACCAAACACGAGACATAAGACAGACTGAAACACCACAAGAGACAGACTCCAGTTATGTGCTGCAGATATTGCGATAGACATTTAGATAGATATGTATAACTAAACATATGAAAACAATTAGATAGGGTGGTAGTTAGAATAATGCATACTGTTCCTAATCCACACGAGACACACGACAGAATGAAACACCACAAAAGACGCTAACAGACTCCAGTTGTTTGCTGTAACTATTACGATAGACATTTAGATAGACATGTATAACTAAGCAGATAAATACAATTAGACAGGGTGGTAGTTTAGATAATTCATACTGTTTCTAGGCCATCCAAGGTTATGTTACTAAACCAAGTCGTCCTTCACTGCACCCCTACCCCCTTCCCCCCCTTGCCCTGATCCATCCATCCAAGGAGACACGAACAATTCCCCTTTTCTTGTTTTTTCACGCATTGCACGTCGTAGATAATATGCCACATGAAACAAAAGAAAAAAAAAGATTGATACGTCACCTTACATTCATGCCAAATTGAACTACTTAATGCCAGATGGTACAACGAGGTCAAGGAATATGCTAACTGGATCCTACACACACACACACACACACACACACACACACGCACACGCACACGCACACGCACACGCACACGCACACGCACACGCACACACACACACACACGTAGCTTGCATTACGTATCAAGACAATGCCTCAGAATCCCTTGTACTGTTCATCTACCCACATCACGCTGCTCATTGTTTCCACCCCAGTGCTTGCCTTGCTCCTGTCCCGTCACCATGTCGTTCGTTATCCTCATTATAACTGTGATTAAACCCGCCTAACATGCGCCCTTGGGGGGTGTCTGAGTGTCTCTGGTTCACGTGGGAGTCAAGGGGAACCATGCACGTCGCGTTAGTCTAGTAGGAAGCAAGATCTATAGACTTTTAATAGTAATAATAATTTTTGATAGTATGTCTATTAATCTTGGTAGGAAGTATGTCACAGTTTTCACTCACTCGAGGCACCAGCAGGAAGGTTGTGGTGGCCATGGGTTCGATTCCCGGTTCTTGGTGTGTTGCACTAACGAGGTAAAGCCAAGCAAGCCGTGTCATAAATGTTCAAGGAGTCTTATCGCTCTTACATATATTCCTTGCCCCTTCAGCGCTCCTCCTAAGATATCCTTCCTCTTCGATTTCCGTTGAAGTTGCATCCTCTTCCTTCTCCACCTCCTCCTTCCCTTTCCATTCACTTTTATCATCTTTTCATCCACCATTTTTCCCTTTTAATATCTCTCCACCCCTTCCATCTCTTCCACTGAAAAATGATCGTGATGTGGTGGGAGGACCCGCGTACGCCCCCTCACCAATCCTCGCTGCTTACACGCGTTGAGAGGTTTACAGTCACTTCCATGCTGCCCGCTGCACCATAGCTTCCCCGCGCGGCAGTGGCGAGAAAAATGTGTCAGACAGCGAGGGCCTCTGGAGATTAAAATCCGTCCTCCGCTAAAAACACATCACGGACAAGGGACAACGCACTCCATTTTGCACAAGACAGGAACCAGAAATGTAAATACAGTAACACACACACACACACACACACACACACACACACACACACACACACACACACACACACACACACACCACACACACACCCCACACAACACACACACACACACACACACACACACACACACACACACACACACACACACACACACACACACACACACACCACACACCACACACACACACACACACACACACACACACACACACACACACACACACACAACACACACCACACACACACACACACACACACACACACACACACACACACACACACACACACACACACACACACACAACACACACCACACACACACACCACACACACACACACACACACACACACACAACACACACACACACACACCACACACACACACACACACACACACACACACACACACCACACACACACACACACACACCACACACACACACACACACACACACACACACACACACACACACACACACACACACACACACACACACACACACACACACACACACACACACACACACACACACACACACACACACACACACACACACACACACACACACACACACACACACACCACACACACACAACACACACACACAACACACACACACAACACACACACACACACACACACACACACACACACACACAACACACACACACACACCACCACACCACACACACACACACCAAACACACACCGCGCGATGGTCAGGTTGATAACGTGACGGGCTCCCATTCTGCGGGTAGGCGGTTCGAATCCTCGTGCTCCCGGGGATTTTTCACTTGACAAATTCGGGCGGTTACTGTCCCCCTTGAGCAAGGTGATGGGGGGGGTGTTGTGTGAGGTCCCAGCATTGCCCAAAGATCGGTAATAATGATCCAGCTCGCACTGAGAGGGTGTAACTGGCGATCGCGACCCACTCGCAGTGGACAAGACCATGAGTGGATAACACAACACACACACACACACACACACACACAACACACACACACACACACCACACACACACACACACACACACACACACACACAAAACACACACACACACACACACACACACACACACACACACACACACTCACCCCCTGAGCTCGTGCACATCATCCTGACGGTGGTGCCATCCTCGTAGGGACCGATGGGACCCTCCAGGCGCTGCTCAGACTCATCCTGGATCCTGGGATATCCCGGGGGGTCTGCGGGGGAAGGGGAGGAAGGAGGAGTGGTGAGGGGGAGAAGTTGTCATGCATTGAGAATAGATAACACAAGAATCTCCTTAATTTTCATA
>JACEEZ010004665.1:195000-197500 GCA_016584305.1 Chionoecetes opilio | reverse complement strand
CCACTTTTTATGCATGTGTATATATTATGGTTATTTACAAACAGAGCTGTATGTTTGATTACAATATTTCACGTACTGCAATGAAACAGTCACTCATTCAGCCAGCAGTGATTACTAGCACATCAATTGTATTCATTAGCCTGAACATATCATTGTTTACTGATTATTTATTGTTGACCGGCGAGTGTACCAACAATGACCAATGAATGATGAATGAGTTGTGAATACTGAATAGGAATAAACAAAAAAGGGGAGAATGACGAGGAATGAAAGAGAATAAGAGATAATGAACGAGTATAAGCGAAAAAATGTAAAAAAAAAAAAAAAAAAGGGATAGATTCGTGAGTGTCGATGAAAATGAGGCGAAGAATGACTAATAAAGTGAAATGAGTCGGAAAAAAAGTTTAAAAAAAAGGGGAGAATGACGGGGAATGAAAGATAATAAAGAGATAATAAACGAGTGTGAGGAATAGGAAGAAAAAAAAAAGGGAAAGATTTGTAGGGATCGATAAAATGAGGAGGCGAAGAATGACTAATAAAGTGAAATGAGTCGGAAAAAAACATAAAAAGGGGAGAATGACGAGGAATAAATGAGAATAAGAGATAGTAAACGAGTGTGAGGAATAGGAAGTAAAAAAAAGGGAAAGATTCGTGAGTGTCGATGAAAATGAGGAGGCGAAGAATGACTAATAAAGTGAACTGAGTCGGAAAAATCTTGTATCTAGTTTCAGTAAATTAAGAAATAGTCGCGTGAGAGGTAATCAAGGGAATGAGAAGATGTGGGAGTCCGTGATTAATGATTTGTGCTTGGCGAGTCGAGCTTCACCGACCGAAAGGGACTGGAATGAGGTAGAGATAATGAAAGAAAAGTTTGAATGAGAGTGAACATGAAGGTAGGAAAAATAAAGGTAAAGATGGGGGCGTACGCTATGCTGCGCGTGGCCTTCGGTGCTCATCTCCGTGGTATTAGCCCTTTGAGCCTGTGGTGGGTGAGGACACGTTAGCCCCGAGACACAGGGCTAGTGTGACATCCGGGTTGGCACAGTTACCTTCCCCAGGTTTCCCCAGGTACCGATTTATCAATCTCGAAAGGGAGGAAGAACAGCTGGTTTGGACTGGTTGCCGACTTGCCCTGGCCCGGATTCGAACCAGGGCCCGCATATTCGCATCCAGGCACGCTAGCCACTACACCACGGAAGCGACATAAAATAAAAAGGTATATAAATAATTAGGAATATAAAAAATTGTAAGGTATACGACAAATTAAAAAGAAAACTGACTATCTTCGTTGCCTGAGAAGTATATAATGATTAGAGAGTTTCTAAGACGTAGAAACTTGATATTTGTTATTAGCATCACACCGTCACTTACCACTCGTTACCACTTACCACTTTTCCACTCGTTCAATTTCTTTCCATTCGACCACAGATATTCCATCACACATATTTCTTTCATTCAGCCACATTCATTACTCTCGTTATCACACTCGCCTTATAAGAGAATCAGAATGATCTCATACCATACTGTAACACACACACACACACACACACACACACACACACACACACACACACACACACACACACACACACACATAGGGTACTCCGTAGTGTAGGGGTAGCACGCTCGGTTCACAACCGAGAAGTCCCGGGTTCGATCCCCGGGCGGAGCGGAAACATATGGGCTGTTTCCTTAAAATCCGAGCCCCTGTCCACCCAGCAGTGAATGGATACCGGGTGTTAGCCGGGGTTTGTGACCTGCTCTCCGGGGTGCTGGCTTCGGCCAAAACTAAGCACTAAGGATGAATGATAAAAAATGTTGATATGTAGACGGGGCTATACGAGCGTTGCTCAGGCCCTGTAAAATGCAACTAGATGAATACAACTAGATGAATACACATACACACACACACACACACACACACACACACACACACACACACACACACACACACACACACACACACACACACACACACACACACACACACAACCAACCATTTTTTTCCAGTAATTCGCTCATTATCATTCTTCATCTCTTTCCTAGACATCATCTCTCAGTAATTTAATTCCCCGAGGAAATGAGTAAAGCTGTAACACCTCCACAGACATGATATTTATAAGAAAAAATGGTTATTATATTATATGCACATAATTGGCCTTTTTATTCATCGGGTGAAGTCTCTCTCTCTCTCTCTCTCTCCTCTCTCTCTCTCTCTCTCTCTCTCTCTCTTCTCTCTCTCTCTCTCTCTCTCTTCTCTCTCTCTCTCTCTCTCTCTCTCTCTCTCTCTCTCTCTCTCTCTCTCTCTCTTCTCTCTCTCTCTCTCCTCCTCTCTCTCTCCTCTCCTCTCTCTCTCTCTCTCTCTTTTGCATGTATCTTTTCTATACTTCCTTCTCACCCCCTACATCCCTTCCCCACACCTCACCTACACACACACACCTACACACACACACCTACACACACATCCACACACACACCAACACCCCCCCACACACCCCCT
>JACEEZ010004665.1:187500-190000 GCA_016584305.1 Chionoecetes opilio | reverse complement strand
ACGGAAAAAAAGTGAAATGGAGAAATGGAGAAGTGAAGCGAAACCCGATACGCAGCTCAAATAAATCTTCCAATTATAATGTCAGGGAAGTCAGGGACGAGGAAAGGAACCCGACCTGAATGCACACGAGGAGGAAAAAAGAATAATAGAAGATGGAGCAGGAATAAGAGAGGAGAAAAACAAGGGGAGATGAAGGAGGAAGAGGGGGAGATGAAGTAGGAAATCAAATTGAAGGAGGAGATAGGCAAAGCAGCGCAGATGAATACAAGACACGCATAAAAAAAAAATGATGAGAGAAATGATAAACTATTTATATTCATTTTTACACATATCATGAGACTAATTTTGACTTATTATAATGGGCCCCAGACATAACTACGTCACGGTTTGTTTACATCGGTGCATTGTGGGGATAAGGCAGGGTCGCCGCGGGTGGACCTACGAAGGGAAAACTACGGCGATGGAAGAATTTCGAGTTATTTTGCGCGAAATTGATATTCCAGGTGCTATATTAATGTGCTCTGTTCTCGCTGACAACACTATAGAGAAGACCTGAAGTAATGGCTGATGTGCAGAGGCTTCTAAACCAAGAAAACAGAGTCATAATAGAGCCTCGTCAAAAGGTAAGCAACTGGTAGGTACGTAATGTGTCCCTACCACTTGCTTACTTCTTAATGAGACTCTGCTGTGACTGTTTTCCTGGTTTAGAAGCCTCTGCACATCAACCATCACCTCAGATCTTCTCTATGTTGTCAGCGAGCACGGAAATATAGCACCTGGAATATCAATTTCGCCCAAAACAACTCGAAATGTTTTCATCGTCGTAGTCTTCTCTTTGTAGGTTTTACATATTCATGGTTATGATAGCATTAAAATACCTTATCAATTGAGTTCCTTTTGTTGTCTTTCCTCATAATAAGTAGTGGTACATCATGGTTTAAGTGTTACTTGACGAGCCAATGAATACTCTTGAGTCTATACCAACATCACCAACCAATTTATCTTATTACTCCATCCATAAACAAATTGCATAACCACGGTGACATTACCCATCCTTGCCTCATGGTACCTGGTATTCTCGTCTACCGAAATGCTCGTCCCTACACAAATCGGGAAAACCCACCGACGGTAATGGTTAGGTTAGGTTACCGTTAGGTTAGGTAAAGGTCAGCTAGGTTAGGTATTCATAATCACAGGTAAAAGCTTATTAGTTATACATACATACTCCACTCCATATACACACTCTTTAACCCTTCAATACATCCCACATTCCCTCCCAGTCTTATGCTTTGTATGCTTTGGTATTAGTCCAGATGAACACCGAACTCACTTTGGTGGACGGAACTATTTTTTTCTGGTGTGCTTTGATGTGTTTTGAATGAATCTGCTAACCGTTTCTGTCGCAAGTTTTTTTTTTTTTTTTTTTTTTTTAGGTAGGTAAAGGTTAGTTTTTTTTGTTTTTGTTTTTTTAGTTAGGTAAAAGTTAGGTTAAGTATAGGTTAGGTATGGGTTAGGTTAGGTATAAGTAAAGGTTAGGTTAGGTTTAAGTTCAATTTTTGTTGTTGTCATTTTTGCAAAAAAAAAAAATAATAATAATAATAATAAAAAAAATTGCGACAGAAACGGTTAGCAGATTCATTCAGAACACATAAAAACACCAGAAAACAATTTTTTCGTCCACCAAAGTGAGTTCGGTGTTCATCTGGATATTTATCTATGCTTTCTCTAAATCCATGAATGCAGCATACATCTTCTTGTATTTTGCTAACATTGTCTTAATTATCATTCGCATATCTAGGATCTGATCTACACAACCTTTCCCAGTTCTAAATCTGCCTTGCTCCTCAATAACCTTGCCATTTGTGATTTTTTGTACTCTTCCAATTATGATTTTACCATACAGTTTGCTTCATCACTGTGGAGTACATGATGACTCAATGAAGCTAAATATAAGCCACCCTGGTAACAACATTGCCAATCTAGCTAATCACAGCTCTGGAATTATACCACTTTTACCACAGCTTAGGTAACCTTAGGTTACCTAACGGTAACCTAATCTAACCATTACCGTCGGCGAGTTTTCCCAATTTGTGTAGGGACGAACATTTCGGTAGACGAGAGTACCAGGTACCATGAGGCAAGGATGAGTAATGTAACTGTGGTTATGCTACATGCTTATGGATGGAGTAATAAGATAAATCAAAGCAAAATCTAACCTAACCATTACCGTCGGCGAGTTTTCCCGATTTGTGTAGGGATGAAAATTTCGGTAGACGATAGTACCAGGTACCATGAGTCAAGGATGGGTAATGTCACCGTGGCTATGCAACTTTGGCATTTGACAAAGTACCACACGAGCGACTCTTAAATAAGGTTAGGGCTCATGGTATAGATGGGAAGGTTCTTCATTGGATCAGAGCTTGGCTAAGTAATAGGCAACAAAGGGTTACAATTAATGGTTCCAAATCTGAATGGGGACTGGTGACAAGTGGAGTTCCAC
>JACEEZ010004665.1:167500-177500 GCA_016584305.1 Chionoecetes opilio | reverse complement strand
TAACAGCAGATAATGTTATATAGCCAAGGAAAGATATGGGCATGAAGGGGTTAATAAGGATTCGGATAAGTCAAATGCAGTCAGTAATTATAATTTAACCCCTTGAGACCCAGAACGTAATTTCCATTGTAATTTGAGTACCATTAGACGATTTTTTTTGTGAATAATTGCAATATGTAATAGATATGACCTGTTTAGTATCCTTATTGACTAACTAATTTGGTATATTAAGTTACTTTTCGTAATTTTATGGCTAACAACAGACGATTTTATATATCAAAGGAAAAACCTGGGCGTGAAGGGGTTAATGGGTTCTTCCACACACACACACACACACACACACACACACACACACACACACACACACACACACACACACACACACACACACACACACACACACACACACACACACACACACACACACACACACATTCTCCCTCCCCTGTTGGAAAGTTGCCGGTGAATCATCGGAGTTCAATTACTTTACTGGTACTTATTGCTAGATCAGGGAACGTACCCTGTGTTTAATTATCTGTTTGCTTCCTCCCTTTCCTTTCATTTCCTTTCATTATCTTTCCTCAGTTATTGTATCCACTTGTTCTGTTTGTACTTACGAGTGTTGTTGTTAGTATCATTTTAAAGTTTGTCATTAATTAAGTAACTTGCACTTCTTCCTCTCCATCTACTTCCTCTTCCTCCTACAACTACAACAACAACAACAACTACTACTATTACTACTACTACTACTACTACTACTACAACAACTACTACTACTACTACTACTACTACTACTACTACTACTACTACTACTACTACTAAACGATACCTCCACCCCATGTTTATTTATGAAATATACGCGGGCTCCACGAATTGGAGGTCAGTAACCCCAACTCCGGTCGCTACTGACTGTGGCATCCAACCACATTACTACTACTTATCTACTATTTACTTAATTACAATTCTTATTTACCTCTCTACACTATCTACACTAATATGCCGCTCTCCACTACAGTGGCTTGGTAGTCCAGGCCAGCTATATCGATGGTTGTGGGGGCGGAATATCTAGTACCCCTGAGACATAGGAGGGCAGACCTGAGCAGGGAGAAGGAGAGACGGCACCTTATCTAGGCGACTACAACAACTACTACTACTACTACTACTACTACTACTACTACTACTACTACTACTATTACTACTACTACTACTACTATTACTACTACTACTACTACTACTACTACTAATAATAATAATAATAATAATAATAATAATAATAATAATAATACTTCTTCTTCTACTACTATTACTACTACTATTACTATTACTACTACTACTACTACTACTACTACTACTACTACTACTACTACTACTACTACTATTACTACTACTACTACTACTACTACTACTACTACTACTACTGCTACTACTATTACTCCTGCCATTTCTCTCCCTCATTACTCATACTCCTCCTCACAAGAGACAGATGCACCTCAACAACCAGTCATTAACATAACCCTCAGAGACTTGTATAGTGTAGGCAGTAAAGGAAGGGTAACGACTACTGCAACAGGGAAGAATAAGAAAATGGGAAGGTATTGGTGCGTGAGGGAAGCTTGGGAGGCGAGCTGATGTTGACATGATAAGACTGATGAGAAAGGAAGTGAGGTATGGAAGGAAGGAAAGGAGGAGAGTGGAAGAGAAGTGAAGGAGTAGAGGAAGACTGATGAGTAAGGAAGTGAGGTATGGAAGGAAGGAAATGGAAAAGTGGAATAGTAGAAGAGAAGTGAAGGTGTAGAAAGGAGGATTGGTGGAAAATGAAGGAAGTGAGGTATGGAAGGAAGGAAAGGAGGAGAGTGGAAGAGAAGTGAAGGTGTAGAAAGAGCAAGTGTACAGGAGAAAGGAGGTGAAATGAAAGGGATTAGGGAAGAGGTTGAAGAGAAAGGGAGGGGAAAGGGAGGGGAAGGCAGGGGTAAGGGAGGGGAAGGGAGGGGAAGGCAGGGGTAAGGGAGGGAAGGGAGGGGGAAGGCAGGGGTAAGGGAGGGGAAGGGAGGGGAAGGCAGGGGAAGGCAGGGGTAAGGGAGGGGAAGGGAGGGGAAGGCAGGGGTAAGGGAGGGGAAGGGAGGGAAGGCAGGGGTAAGGGAGGGGAAGGGAGGGGAAGGCAGGGGTAAGGGAGGGGAAGGGAGGGGAAGGCAGGGGTAAGAGAGGGGAAGGAAGGGTAAGGCAGGGGTAAGGCAGGGGTAAGGGAGGGAGGTAGAGGTCAGGATGTAGTGCAATTATTATCGTCATTAGTCATAATTTCAGAGCTCATTCGTTTTGCTGTTTGCTCGACTTAAGTGAAGCAAAGTGCGCACGCGTGTCTGCCGGTTCACCCCCCCACCCCCTCCTTGCTCTCTTACATAATACACACACACACACACACTCTCTCTCTCTCCTCTCTCTCTCTCTCTTCTCTCCTCTCTCTCTCTCTCTCTCTCTCTCTCTCTCTCTCTCTCTCTCTCTCTCTCTCTCTCTCTCTCTCTCTCTCTCTCTCTCTCTCTCTCTCTCTCTCTCTCTCTCTCAAATCCCTGACAAACAAACACACTCGCACTGCAGCATATCTAGTGTCATGATCCTCCCTTTGCTGAAGCTCATTAGCAGGTAAATTGGGAGGAGGAGGAGGAGGAGGAGGAGGAGGAGGAGGAGGAGGAGGAGTTTGTGGTAGTCGTGGTGATGAATGAAGAGCAGGAGAGTGAAGAGGAGGAAGATGGGGTAACCTTGCCTGACGCCTCTAAAGTAAACACCAGTCATTCAGGCCCAGCTCCGTATAATTTACAGTGGTAATGTAGTGCTTTCCCGATTAGTATGCCTTATAGTAATTACTCCTTGCAGTAGTGACTTCATTCTTCCCTCAAATTCCTAACAACAGCCATTGCCCTAAGCAGAGTACAACCCATTACTTGTCTATAGATAGTTTATATTATATTTTTTATTTGCTTTAGTACTTAGGTTATTTGAGGTTTATTTTTTGTTATTTTAGGTTATTTTAGGTTTTTTATTTTGTTTGAGGTTATTTTAGGCTATTTGAGGTTTATTTTTGGTTCTTTTAGGTTATTTTAGGTTTTTTATTTTGTTTGAGGTTATTTTAGGCTATTTGAGGTTTATTTTTGGTTCTTTTAGGTTATTTTAGGTTTATTTTATTTAGTTTTAGGTTATTTTTAAGATCATTTCCTCATGTCTGTATATAAAGTTGTTTTTTTCATGTATGCCTCCGGGTGCGAATAAAATTATTATTATTATTTTTATTATTATTATTATTATTATTATCATTATTATTATTATTGTTATTATTATTATTATTATTATTATTATTATAGTCTTAAAGGTGACAGCTAACTCGAGGTGAATTCTGCATGTATGTAGAGTCCACCAAGGAAGTATAGTTCTATTGACTCTACTTCATGGAGACGATTACTCATACAGCGAACGTGTTTCAAAGTCAGTGACGAAAGCTAACGATGATGATAATTACTGAATGATTGATTAATAGCTTGCGTGGAATATTTAGAGAAGGGGATTGAATGAAATATACACGTCAGACAGAAGGAGATAAATGATAGGGAGAGAGAGGGACGTGGTGTCATATTGCAAGCTTAGAACTATATTGAGTCTCTCTCAGAGTAATTGAGTCTCTCTCAATGTAGAGTAAGGGGCGATCTGATAGAAGTTTATAAGTGGAAAAAGGGATACAATATAAGCGATGTAGGAAAAGTTCTTACGGCTAGTAAGCAGGGTAGAACAAGAAGTAACGGATTCAAGCTGGAAAAGCGTAGATTTAAAAAGGAAATTGGGAGAAACTGGTTCACAAATAGGGTGGTGAATGATTGGAATGGACTAAGTCGTCAGGTGGTCAATGCGGAGTCTATTGGGGTCTTTAAAAGGAGTCTGGATAAATTCATGGATGGGGAAGAGAGGTGGATATAGGTAGAGTTAAGTAACAGGAACTACCTCGTGTAGGTCTCACGGCCTCTTGTAGCTTCCTTACTTTCTTTTGTTCTTATGTTCTTATGTTCTCTCTCTCTCTCTCTCTCTCTCTCTCTCTCTCTCTCCTCTCTCTCTCTCTCTCTCTCTCTCTCTCTCTCTCTCTCTCCTCTCTCTCTCTCTCTCTCTCTCTCTCTCTCTCTCTCTCTCTCTCTCTCTCTCTCTCTCTCTCTCTCTCTCTCTCTCTCTCTCTCTCTCTCTCTCTCTCTCTCTCTCTCTCTCTCTCTCTCTCTCTCTCTCTCTCAGATATCCCCACTCTTTCAATAATTTTCTTTTCTTGGTACACTAGATTTTATTCACTTTTTTTTTTTTTTTTGCTGAAATTAGCCGTGTAGATATTTTTGCGTGCGTACTTTTAGCCTCGTAACGCGAAGTAAGAATTGTAAAAAAACACTAATCAAACGAAATTTAATTCACCATTCCTTTCACATTGCTAAGTCCTTCGGTTCAGTGGTTTTTTCACTCCGCCAGATATTGTAAAGTAAAGCAAAGAATTCTGAATGAGATTTCGAGGGTTTATTCGTTCTCTCTCCTTGAAGCTTAGAGTGGTATTAGGATTTTTGCTGCTTCAGACCACACCAGCTCCATGCACATTATTAGCCGGCGAGCGTTTGAGAGAGAGAGAGAGAGAGAGAGAGAGAGAGAGAGAGAGAGAGAGAGAGAGAGAGAGAGAGAGAGAGAGAGAGAGAGAGAGAGAGAGAGAGAGAGAGAGAGAGAGAGAGAGAGAGAGAGAGAGAGAGAGAGAGAGAGAGAGAGAGAGAGAGAGAGAGAGAGAGAGAGAGTGTCTCTGCCCTGCGAAGGGTAACCAGCTTCCTCGACAGGGGAGGGAAACTCTTGCTCTACAAGGCCCAGATACGGCCTTACTTAGAGTACACCGCCCTCTCCTGGATGTCGTGTGCAGCCTCGCACACTAGGAGGCTGGACAGCATCCAACGTCGAGCCCTGCGACGGGTGGATGCTGCAGACCCCCCAGACCCACCAGCCCAGTTCGAGCCGGTGAGTCCTCTCGACTCACTGGAACACCGCAGGGACGTCGCGGCGCTTGTGGTACTCCACAAGGCACAGATGCAGGGAGTGCCACACCTGGCTGGGTTACGACAGCCTCCGAGAATCGCCACGCGAAGCACGAGAATGGTGCTTACCAATGGTGATGCAGTGGAGGTGCCGCGCTCCCGTGCCAGCCAGCACCAACGCACCTTTGTGGGCCGCGTCTCCAGGATGTGGAACATTTTCATGGCCGCTGTCCCTCACATCCAGGAGATGAACACACAAAGTGTAAAGTTGGCGGCCAATCGGTGGAGACTGTCGAAGCCCACCCCGCTGATGCTAGTGATACTGTGACACTAGTGACAGCAACAGTGCCTCAACAAAAACTTTAGTGATGCTTATATGTATATAATGTTAGTTTTTTAGGTCTTTGTATTTGTGTATATAGCTATATTTACTTGCCCTTAAGATAGGTAGCACACGACAGTGCACCTTTGGGCTTCATGTATATGTATGTTTAAATAAAAAATAAAAAAGAGAGAGAGAGAGAGAGAGAGAGAGAGAGAGAGAGAGAGAGAGAGAGAGAGAGAGAGAGAGAGAGAGAGAGAGAGAGAGAGAGAGAGAGAGAGAGAGAGAGAGAGAGAGAGAGAGAGAGAGTAGAACGAATACGAGTGGGAATACCAGAAGGTCAAGAATGATGAGAGAAGATAACAAGGGTGGCGAGGAACTCAAGAAAGCAGCAAAGTCAAACACAGGGGGAGAAGAACAAGAAAGTGTAACTAAGGGTTGGGAAAAGAAAAATAGATAAATTGCCTTGCTAGTTCAGGAGAAACGAACGGCAAGGCACAAAATCGAGTTTCATGAAATTTTCACTTTTTCCGGAGCTTTGCTAACAGAGAAACAAGTTCTGTCTCGGACGGGGCGTTGAGTCAGGAGAGAAATATTTCATGCTAAAATGCATTTCGTTTTCGCCTTTTCTTTTGCGTCTTTCTGAGTTTTTCTGTGTAGACGAAACGCAAAGCAGGAAGAAGTAAGACTCCTTAGAAAAAACATTGATGATTTTTTTCTGAGCAGTTCAAATGCATGCGATATTTATCACTTATATATATATATATATATATATATATATATATATATATATATATATATATATTTGTATTGATTTGTTTACTTATCATCTGAAAGCCTGAAACAGACCATCAGAAACGTGAATAAATTATTGCTATCGTCTGACGAGAAAAAATATATAGCTTTCAGTAAGAATATATCGTGATTTCCTAATTTGCTGTGTCTTTTACTCTTTCATAGTTTATTAGAATTTTCATTATTACTTTTATTATTATTATTATTATTATTATTTTCCTATTTTCTTCATATTCTTTTTTTGTAAGGTTGCATTGTATTTTTCGTATGACTGTTACAAAGCAGCACAGCAACACCTGACGAGTGATATGCAGCCCTTTTAGTCCAGCTGCCGCCAGCACACACGCGGCGCCGGCGAGGGGCGTCTGGCGTTATTGGTCCCAAACATACGCGAGTGGCGGGGTGGAGGGGCGTCTGTACTGCGTCACTAGCTGGTATTTACTTGATAATTGTGACGCAGACTATGAGCTCCCCCGCCTCCGTCACTCATTATTCTCTCAGGCAAGACGGACTGGTGAACGTGTTAACATGAGGTGTAGGAAGGAAAAAGATGGAAATAAGTTTGAAGGCCCAGACTCGGAACCTTGCAGACACAGGCCATGTAAAAGCGACTGTCTGTTGTTGTAGTAAAGCATATATTTGAATATTAAGTTATTTTCATGAATATATCCATGAAGTTTCGTACATGACAAGGGAACTTTGTCTATCACAGAGGCAATATATGTTTTAACTTAAAACTTATTTTGTCTATGAAACCCGTATAATAGTTTTATTTCGCTGCATTTGTAGATACAGAAAATAAAAAAAAATCTAGGTCTAATTGCCTTTATTCATCTTTCAGGAGAATTTAATCTCTCTAGTATTCATTAAAAGACTTTCAAAGGATTGCCGGCTATTTAGTCTCATCATCCATAAAGGAACAAAGGATTCCCGCGTCAGTGGCAGGACGGGAGGCTCCAAGTAACCACCCACCAACACTATCATGTCCACAAAGAGGCATAAACAATGACCCTTCTTATTCTCGTACATCATCGTCGTAACACTTTTCTTCTGGTGCAAAATTAATTAAGCTCCTTATTTTATACTTTTCACCTGAGACTTTTTTTTATCTTGTAGTCCTTAAGTCGAAGGATTATAATACAACTTTTGTAGTATTTCTAATAGACTTCAAATTTTATGAAGTAAAAGGAGAGGCGATAAAGAATTGCTTAAAGAATATTTTGTATCGCATCAAAATTTAGTTTATGCCATTTTGCTTCTGGTTTTATTATAGTTGTTGTTGTCGTCGTCGTTGAGGTTGTTTGGTGACGATATCTCGGTGTGTTATTCTAAGCATACTATTTCTTTTATGACATCGTAAACCAAAAGTTACGAGGATATATACGAGATCTTATGTGTCAGCGGCCAATAAACCTTAACCATACTTTCTTTCTGGCTTTTAAACTAATCAACTTGTTTGGATAATAGACACATCCAAACACCCGGGATTCTTACGCTTTCTTCAGCCATGTTTAACCCCTTGAGGACCAGAACGTAATTTCCATTGTACTTTGACTACCATAACACGATTTTTAGTGAATATAAGCAATATTTTATAGATGTGACCTGTTTAGTATCCTTGTCCACTAACTAATTTGGTATATGCAGTTACTTTTTCGAAATTTTATGGCTAACAACAGATGATTTCATATAGCAAAGGAAAGATCTGGGTGTGAAGGGGATAATACTAGGAAGAAAAACAACAACAAGATTAGAGAAAGTTATGTTTGTTTTGGAGCTTCGAGGAGTTGAACAAATTGGTGTCATTGAACCTGACTTTTACGTAAGGCCGCGGGCATCAATCCATCACAGAACACTAATGATCGAATGGCCCCTCAGCACACGTTCCCCTCGTAATCTTTATTGGTCTATGAAGTGCAAGTGGTCGCCGTAAAAGCTAAAATGGCGCCTGGGACACATTAATTCCCGCCAAGCCCTCAACGCCACCATGTCTTGCCAGAAATACGATTATAGTAACCCTAATATAGAGGCTACTTTATACTTTAAACTACACACGTGTTCGCAAGTGACTCAGGTTTTTTTCGAGTACACATATAGAACAGAAGTGGAAAGTCTTCAATTAGTTACCTTTACTTTATTAACCCTAATACAGAGGCTACTTTATACCTTAAACTACACACGTGTACAAAAGTTACTAAGATTTTTATCCAATACCCATATAGGACAGAAGGAAAAGTCTTCATGTATTTACCATTATCTTATTAACCCATATACAAAAGTTACTTCATACCTTAAGCTACACATGTATTCTCAAGTTGCTCAGTTTTTTCTTCATTATACAAGTAGGAGAAAGTCTTCATTTATTTACCCTTATTAACCCATATTAACCCATATACAGAGACTACTTCATATTTTAACCTACACACGTATTCGCAAGTTACTAAGTTTTTTTTTCTCCATTACTTAAGTAGGACAGAGAGGAAAGTTTCTATTCATTAACACCTTTCTGCGTATTTCTAGTCATGTTACGCTTTTTACTAAGTGTGTGCGAGGTTCCGCTAAGTTGTGTAAGCATGTGGTATTTCCCGATGGTGGGCACGTACTGCACGAAAGGCTGCTACATTAGGCTCATTACGCTCATTAGGTGAGTATCTACCGGTACATGGCGGGCTCTCGGGGTAGATGCGCCTCTCTCGGCCTTAAGATTATCACAGCTACTACTACTTCTACTACTACTGCTACTACTTCTACTTCTACTACTACTACTTCTACTTCTACTTCTACTTCTACTTCTACTACTACTACTACTACTACTACTACTACTATTACTTCTACTTCTACTACTACTACTACTACTACTACTACTACTACTACTACTACTACTACTACTACTACTACTACTTCACTACTACTACTACTACTACTACTACTACTCTATCTACTACTACTACTACTACTACTACTACTACTACACTACTACTACTTCAACTACTACTACTACTACTACTACTACTTCAACTACTACTACTACTACTACTACTACCTACTACTACTACTACTACTACTACTACTACTACTACTACTTCAACTACTACTACTACTACTACTACTACTACTCAACTACTACTACTACTACTACTACTACTACTACTACTACTACTACTACTACTACTACTACTCTACTACTACTACTACTACTACTACTTCGGTGAGTATCTACGGGCTACATGACTGGCTCTCGGGGGTACATGCGCCTCTCTCGACCTTTAGGGATTGCGGTGGTAGCTTTGTTCTCCACGTTCTCTCCCATAAGGTGACTTCGTTTGCTTACATCAATAAAGACCAATAATATGATAATAGACCAAGAAAGATTAAGTTTATAATGAGTGATGGAAAACAACGGATTCCAATACTAGACTATACAGTACAGACTATATATAGTAATTAGATAATAGACAAATAAAGATTAAGTTCATAATAGTGATGTAAAACAGTGGATTCCAGTAAAGACCAGTAATATGATGATAGACCAATAAGGATGAAGTTTATAATAAGTGATGGAAAACAACGGATTCCAATAAAGACCAGTAATATGATAACAAACCAAATATAGATGAAGTTTATAATGAGTGATGGACAGCAACGAATTCCAATAAAGACTAATGATAAGACAATAAACCAAGAGAGATGAGGTTTATAATAATTGAGGGAAAACAGTGGATTTCAGAGTAGTATTAATGCGGGAAAAAACAGTTAAACAGTTTCGAATTTGCATTCAGATGTATGTACAAACTCCATTCAGTTAACTCATAAGTACGCGAGATTGTGCCTGACAGGATAACTAATAAATGAC
>JACEEZ010004665.1:150000-157500 GCA_016584305.1 Chionoecetes opilio | reverse complement strand
CTGCTGCCCCTGCCTGCCTGTCTGCTGCTGCTTGCCTGACCTGCCTGCCTCCTCTGCCTTGCCTGCCTGCGCCTGCCTTGCCTACTGCCTGGCTGCTTACCTGCCTGCCTGCCTCCCTGCCTGCCTGCCTGCCTGTCTGTCTGCCTGGCTGCTTGCCTACCTGCCTGCCTCCCTGCCTGCCTGCCTGCCTGCCTGCCTGCCTGCCTGCCTGCCTGCCTGCCTGCCTGCCTGCCTGCCTGCCTGCCTGCCTGCCTGCCTGTTTCCCTGCCTGCCTGCTGCCTGCCTGCCTGCCTGCCTGCCTGCCTGCCTGCCTGCCTGCCTGTTTCCCTGCCTGCCTGCTTGCCTTCATCCCTGCCTGCCTGCCTGCCTGCCTGCCTGCCTGCCTGCCTACCCGCCTCTCACTAAGCCGCCGAATTCAGAGAAAATCCCGTTGAAATAGATGGTTTGCCGAGACTCGCTGGCCAAGTTCACTAACCGGTGTGTTCGTTTAGAGAGTCATCGTAAAGGTGGATTGCATACAGGTACAAGGCGGGATATGAGGCGGGATATGAGGCCTTGCGATAAAGGTCATAATAGAGCAAGGATTAGGCTTGTAGTTAGCGGTAGAGCTTCTCGTATTGATGTTTTCAATCTTAGATGATGAAAGGACTATAACAGAAATGGGCGTCCGGATATTATTTTTGATTATACACGAAATATTACTTGGATATGAGTCATGATTATTCTTCCTTTGATTTGTAGGTGTATATTATGTGAATATCTTAAGTTATTTGTGTTCATTAAGTTTTCGAAATAGGGAACCGGAAGCGTCTGTAGGTATGAGAGAATGTTATGATGATGGGAATAGATGCATGTTTGGGGTTTGTCTGATCGATTTTTTCCATGACATATTTGGTAATCAGCACAAAACAGCGACTATAAGCAATCTAGAGGTCTTGAAGTGTGTAGGGGCGTGATATGATGGATTACATACCTTTCTTGTGGACTACTGAGGGAGTGAGATCCTCTGCGCATGACTTCCTAATCTGATTTTTCGTTTAAGACTGATATGATTCCTTGTCTTTTCAGGTGATCGGACGAGACTTGTGTAGACTGAGGCGACATGGACGTGAAACCTTGTTGTAGCAGTCTAATAACGCCTCAACTGCTCGGTAAGTAAAGATTTAGTAGTAAGAAAAATAATCAAACCTGTAACTCTTTTTATATTTTATCTTATTTACTATTTATTGATTATTTTTTTATGATGGTTGTGTGCATTTGAAAGCTTAATTGTGACATTTGCTTCTGGTCTTGTTAACGAGTCAGGTGTCCGGAGAAACGCGTGAAAATAGATAAAATAGACATACTATTAGAACTTTGAAAACCTAAAACCTGTAAGTCAGTCATGACGTGGTGGTGGTGTTGGTTGTGGTAGTGGTTGTGGTGGTGGTGGTAGTGGTTGTGGGGTGGTGGTAGTGGGTGGTGGTGGTGGTGGTAGTGGTGGTGGTGGTGGTAGTGGTGGTGGTGGTGGTGGTGGTGGTGGTGGTAGTGGTGGTGGTGGTGGTGGTGGTGGTGGTGGGTGTTGCGTGGAGGCCATAGAAGGATATTGGAGGTGGTGGTTGTGGTAGTGGTGACTTTATGGTGATGATAGTGATGGTAAGAGGGTCACCTACATAAGTAAACAAAGCTTATATCACCCGTGGTTTATTTCCTTACAAGAGTGAGCGTTCCTTTAAGATTCACAGCCGGTATAGTCCAGAAAAAAATTCGTTCCACTGTGAATGAACTTAATCCTTTTGGGCCCACAACATGTATACAAATTTTCACCTGGTTTTTTTCTTTCCTTTTTTACTATAATCCATCAAAGGCTTACTGGTTTATGATATTAATTCACTTGGGTTTTTATTTTCTCCCACCATGCAACATCATCAAAGGACTGTGCTGTAGGCAATTACTGTTTTAATATTAATACGGTATGTTGTATGGGTCAGGTAAGGAAATATTAGCTTCAAATTATATTATGAGAGGGTGGCGGCGCATCCTTCACTCTTAAGACGTAGAGAATCAGGCACCAGTTTCAATCAAAGGAAGCTTTTACGTTTTTTATTGCATTTCATGATTCTTAAAGGGGGAATTTTTGGCACATGCCTGCGTGATCCAGTAAGGCGCTTAACCCTTGCGGCGAAGGAGGAGATGGGATTGGGAGAGAGAGAGAGAGAGAGAGAGAGAGAGAGAGAGAGAGAGAGAGAGAGAGAGAGAGAGAGAGAGAGAGAGAGAGAGAGAGAGAGAGAGAGAGAGAGAGAGAGAGAGAGAGAGAGAGAGAGAGAGAGCAGAGGTGAGAATAGAGAAGGAGGAGGAGGAGGAGGAGGAGGAGGAGGAGGAGGAGGAGGAGGAGGAGGAGGATGAAGAAGAAAAGAAGGAGGAGGAGGAGGAGGAGAGACGAGCCAGAATTGCAGGAAGAAGGAGATGGAAGATAGATGAGAAACGAGTGAGGAAATTAATGAAACGGAGGCATGAGGTGTAGGGGGCTTAGAGAGAGAGAGAGAGAGAGAGAGAGAGAGAGAGAGAGAGAGAGAGAGAGAGAGAGAGAGAGAGAAGAGAGAGAGAGAGAGAGAGAGAGAGAGAGAAGAGAGAGAGAGAGAGAGAGAGAGAGAGAGAGAGAGAGAGAGAGAGAGAGAGAGAGAGAGAGAGAGAGAGAGAGAGAGAGAGGAACTAAGGTGTGTGAGCGGGTGTTTGCTCTCACTTAAGGAGCGACTCGTTTTAGGTACAACAAACGGCATGGAAATAAAGATGATTTAGGGAGAGAAAACACATGATACAAGAGCTGGTAATGGAGGGAGTGATGAAGGATCATTGTGGAGGCAAGTAAGTGTGGTGGAGGGCGTGGAAGAGGAGGAGGAGGAGGAAGAGGAGGAGGAGGAGGAGGAGGAGGAGGAGGAAGATTACATAGGATTACATAGGAATAACAGACACCAGGAGACCTATTGGTCCATAGCGAGGGTATCTGCTGAACTACATACTACTAACTATCAACTACTTGTAAGAAAACAGTTGGAAAATGATACCATGTCCCTAAAGAGGATAGGAACATGGAAGTTTCATAATGCAGAATGATAGGATATGAAAAATACTAACTACAACTACCACGACCACTACAACTAATCGATACGGGGGACTAGATACGAATTCGCACTATCAATACCCATTTACTTTACAGTGCGCGTCAAGTCTGTTTTTGAATGTAGTTATTGTGCTGGCTCCGACAACATTTGCTGGTAACTTGTTCCATCGATCAACGACTCTAAAATTGAAATCATTTTTACGGAGATCGGTGATGCAACGTTGACCGTTTAGTTTTAAACCACTATTTCTTGTTGTCACTTGAGTTGAAAGCTCGAATAGGTTCTCTTGATTAATGACATCAAAACCTTTTAGGATCTTAAAGGTTTCTATCAAGTCCCCACGGATTCTACGATCCTTTAAGGAAAACATATTAAGTTTCCGCCGTCTCTCTTCATAAGATGAATTTCGCAGAGATGGAATTTGTTTGGTTGCTCTTCTTTGCACTGATTCCAATTTGGCTTGATCTTTTACGAAACAGGGCGACCAGAATTGAACGGCATATTCCAAGTGCGGCCTAACCAAGGACGTGTATAATTGTGTCATTACTTTCGGAGTTTTATGTTCAAAGTTACGTTTAATAAAGCCCAACATCATATTTGCCTTTTTACTGGCAGATAGGCAATGCGGACTGGTTTTCAGATCATTACTGATGATGACACCTAAATCCTTTTCCTGCTGTACTTCAGTTAACGATTTATTTTGCATTTGATAGTTATATTTGAGGTTATCGTTGCCTATATGCATTACTTTACATTTATCGGAATTGAATTTTAATAGCCATTTATCACTCCAATCTGATAGTTTGTCGAGATCACTTTGTATGAGGAGGAGGAGGAGGAGGAGGAGGAGGAGGAGGAGGAGGAGGAGAATTAAAGGTGTTTATGTTGGAAGAGTGGAGGAAAATGTGTGTGGAAGGCTGTGAAGAGAGAGAGAGAGCGAGAGAGAGAGAGAGAGAGAGAGAGAGAGAGAGAGAGAGAGAGAGAGAGAGAGAGAGAGAGAGAGAGAGAGAGAGAGAGAGAGAGAGAGAGAGAGAGAGAGAGAGAGAGAGAGAGAGAGAAAAGAAAAAAAGAGAGAGAGAAAAAAAGAGAGACTTTTTTATAAAGGAAAGGGAAATAGGGAGTGAGAAAGGAGTGTGGACAGTGAAAGATAGCTAAGATCCACCTTCCTCAAATCCCTTGGGCTCAATGATTTTTCGTTGTCCACCACCATCACCACTACCTCCAAGGTTCCGGGGAGTTTCGTACACAATTTGTTTCGTACCCAGGTTTTGTTAGTTGCTTAGTACACTGATTTTGAGTTTTTTCGTACATACCTGATGTCGATTCGTAGCTCTAATAATTAAGTTCAACTCTGAGCTGAGTGTACGAAACGACTATGGTTTCATATAGACTACGAAACAACTTTTTGGTGTACGAATCTACTGGTGTACGAAACAACTTGTGTACGAACTGACTGCACCCCACCTCCAATACCACTACCTCTCTAAGGGCCCCTTCGTCCTCGCCGGAGCTCCCTTTCCTCTTTTTATCTTTGTTTCGCCAGGGCCCATGGGATTCATTACGCTGTACGGTTATGTCAATGAAGGTACCGCTTATTCTGGTGCGGTTAGTCCTCCTCCTCCTCCTCCTCCTCCTCCTCCTCCTCCTCCTCCTCCTCCTCCTCCTCCTCCTCCTCCTCCTCCTCCTCCTCCTCCTCCTCCTCCTCCTCCTCCTCCTCCTCCTCCTGTTAGTGGTGGAACCTTTTCCTTTTTTTTTCTTCTTGTTATTCATTCATTTAATTCTTTTCTTTTTTTCTTTTTTTTAAGAAGCTCCTATCTCTCTTGTCTCTTATCTTTTGCTGTTCCAATTTACTTCGAATCGGTAACATAAGAATGATTGTTATCTACTCGACGAAGACCCAGTGACTGCCGTGCCCTAACGAGATCTTAAATGTAGGTTTCAGGATACCAATAATTTCACCCTTATATTAACCTCTTAAGCCATCACTTCTCTTTGTTTCCTAAGTCTAGTCCAATCATTCATTTTGTGATGTGAGGAAACTATATCTTTTGCGTTCCTCCCTCCAGGCAATATTGTCTTTATTTTTGTTACTGAAATTTAAAAACATCTAAAACTTTGCTAATATAATTTAAAAAATATATAATTATGCATATTTTGTCCATCCTTTCAATGTGAGAATTAATACTTTTATTCCTTCATTGTCTGCAAATCAACTTTCGAACAGACTGGCTTCTGCTTCCTTCGCCTTCCCTTGTTAAGTTTTGGCTTTTTCTGGAGGAGCATATTCTTTATGATTAAACTTTCATTTAACTCATACTTGTCCGTCATTCTTTTATTAAAAGTTTACGACACTTTTCCATTGTAAAGTTAGTATGCAAGGCCGCCATAAATCTCGGCATGAATATTCCCAAAAAATTTATATATATAAGAAAGTTTAGAGCATGATAAAGTATTGTGCCACGTGCTTAGAATATAGATAGTTAATAGCAAAGAGAAAATACTATGATACATAATAATCCGAGACTATACTTAATATATTCCATGTCATTCTTGGAAAACACTGAAACAAATCGCAAAAAAAACAGACAAACTCATGCATCAAGAAAACATTTAAATTCCTCAAAAACTCACGTTAAAAACTCCTTTCTCACCCTTACAACTATTTTCTCACTCTAATAGCTCTTTTCTTACTCTAACAACTCCTTTCTCATCCTAAAAATTCCTCCATCATCCTAAAAACGTCTTCACCTTAACAATCCCTTACCCTAAAAACTGCTCCTTCACCCTAACAAACTATTTTCTTACCCTAACAAACTATCCCAACCTCACCTGGACAATCCTTCCTCACCTTGCACACTTATCATCCACCTTAAGCATTCCCAACACCCTTTTATCTTTATTTTAATCCTTTCAATTCCCTTCACCGGTTCGAATCCTCTTTAGAACTCACCACATTTATCCTCCCCCCTCTAACCCCTTATACCACGCCTCTACAAAAGGGGGGAAGGCAAAAGTGGGGGGAGAGGTAGGGGGACTTTTGGACCGTAGAACTTATCTATATATTGGTCTTGACTTCCTATATTTTCATCTCAATACAGTAAATAATAACGATTTTCAAACTAAACCGGACGCTCCTCTTAACTACTCCTAAGGGTGCAATGTTTTTTCCCTTATATTCTCCTACTAAATTTAGATAGTAACCCCAGTCCCCGAGGTGGCAGATCATTCTAAGCCTTTTTCCCTTGTGTCTTTAGTACTAAAATAGGATCGTAACCCCTGTCCCCGAGGTGGCAGATCATTCTAAGCCTTTTTCCCTTGTGTCTTTAGTACTAAAATAGGATCGTAACCCCTGTCCCCGAGGTGGCAGATCATTCTAAGCCTTTTTCCCTTGTGTCTTTAGTACTAAAATAGGATCGTAACCCCTGTCCCCGAGGTGGCAGATCATTCTAAGCCTTTTTCCCTTGTGTCTTTAGTACTAAAATAGGATCTCTTGGGTGTTTTATGTAATGTTTCTTTCTTCCCTCTTTCTATTCTCACCTTAAAGGAAGAGTATTAAGGGGTGGAAAAACAATTGTGAAAAGAATTAGATGGCATTATTAAGTGTTATGATTATTATCTCAGATTTTTATTGTTATTTTTATCCGTTTCCACATCCTCCATGCACCCTTCTCGCGTCCCTCGTTTAGGTGTGATGTAATGCGAGAGGAAGGGGATGTAGAATGGGAGAAAAATATATTACAAAGCACACAAGATAATCCTATTAATGCGTGTGATAATTAATAGTGTTGTTGTTATCGTTACCTTATATTTCTTTGTTGTCAGGTTGATGCATGTTTTCTACCTTTGTCTTGCCTTCCTTAAGCCATTTAATGTGTGAAAAATACAGGTGTGTTGAAGTAGTCAGGAGTAATTAGGTGCGATAAATACGCCTCTCTGTACGTATGGCAATTATTAGGAGTTATTATTATTGCTGTTATCATTATTTCCAGTGATTCTTTGTTATTGGAAGGCGTCATTACAATTTTTTCACTGCATTTGATAACCATACAAATTATTCTTCATGACTAAAAATAAAGATTAAGGCAGATTTATTAAAGCATTACATCATTATTATGAGAAGGGGCGTCTGGCATACCCGGAAAAAAGGCCTCTTGTGTATATCTTACCGCTACAAAAAGGAAAGGTTTGATGTAATATTCACCTTTTTACATTCACGTTTAGGATATCAAAAGAATGTAGCCCTTTCACCTTCAGTACTATAGCGGCGCAGGAGGAGATGAGGGTGCTTGATGGAGGGAGCAAAGGACGGAAGGAACGAGGGAGAGAGAGAGAGAAAGGGAGAGAAAGAGTGGTCAAAGGAGGGAGGGAGTGTGCTTGAGGGAGCCAGAAAGGGCGGTAA
>JACEEZ010004665.1:127500-145000 GCA_016584305.1 Chionoecetes opilio | reverse complement strand
TGTGTGTGTGTGTGCGTGTGAGTGTGCGTGGGTCAGGTCACTAAAGAAAAAAAAAGGAAACCCTCTGCTTCCCCATCAGTGCCTCTCATGACGTCTTCTGATGGCCTGACACGAACTGACGGATTCCTGCGGGGGATTATAGGCCAACAACCCCCGTGTGTCCTTCCGCCTGGCTGCCCAAAACACAATCCTTTAAGACTCACGCGACGACGAGTTAAAAATGCGTCTCTGTGTTTGCTTGAATATAAAGAAACGTAGAAAAATAGTAAACGGTAGAGAGGGATTGGTGTCTATTTTTTGTCGTGATACATAATTCTATCTGTGTTTGCTTGAATATGAAGAGAAGTAAGAAAATACTAGATCTCTCTCCCGCAATGTCGAGTTGAAAATACGTCTCTGTGTTTGCTTGAATAAGAAAAAAGTAAGAAAAAGAGTAAACGGGAAAGAGGGATTGGTGTCTATTTTTTGTCATGATACATAATCCTATTTGTGTTAAGTCTTTTGTGAGTGTTATGGGATGTCCAAGTATCGTTCATCGTGGCTTAGTGTCCAGAAAATACCGTGGTCAGCCAGAAATACTTATAAAATGGATAAAAATAAGAGAGTTCACGTGCCTGCTGTAAACACTTCTCTCTCTTTCTCTCTTGTGTTGATGGTCCGCATTACCACCTCGATTGTACCCACGAGCCTCATAAAGAAAAGGTGGAAGAAGGAAAACAAAAGAAAAGAGAATAAAGAACACACACACACACACACACACACACACACACACACACACACACACACACACACACACACACACACCCACACACACCACACACACACCCACACACACACCCACACACACACACACACACACACACACATTAATGAGATATAAACAGGGGAACCATTAATTACATAAGGAAGCCATAGACAATATTGACCACTTGAGGGTAACGAACCAGAGAGAGAGAGAGAGAGAGAGAGAGAGAGGAGAGAGAGAGAGAGAGAGAGAGAGAGAGAGAGAGAGAGAGAGAGAGAGAGAGTGTAGTGTGTGTGTGAAAAGTTTTAAGTTTATTAGATTTAAGAAAGAGAGAAAGGGGAGGAAGAAAGAGAAAGGGGAGGAGAGAGAGAGAGAGAGAGAGAGAGAGAGAGAGAGAGAGAGAGAGAGAGAGAGAGAGAGAGAGAGAGAGAGAGAGAGAGAGAGAGAGAGCAGCATAGCAGTAACCACAGGAAACCCACATGACTACAAAAATGATGTAAAAAAATGTATAATTAGGATATAATTACCATTTCATACTAATAAATAAATTAAATGTAGAACAATTACACCATTAGCACTACTCACACAAATCACCGCCCCTCCTCCTCCTCCTCCTCCTCCTCCTCCTCCTCCTCCTCCTCCTCCTCCTCCTCCTCCTCCTCCTCCTCCTCCTCCTCCTCCTGCTGGTAATTAGTGGTGATAAATGAGATTATTCCAGAGTAACATTACCCACAACAGACTCAACACGTTCCTTAATGATGGCTCCTTAATTACGAAGGGGGCATAATAGGAATGTACAACCCTGACTCCTTACAAGCCTAGAAGAAGACTCATTCCCCTGAAGTTCATATGATTTGGATTAAACAGTGATTAAGTTATGGTCAAGTCTTAGTCACTGGTTAGCTTACTCATTACTACTCTTCTGGTTTCTCTCTCTCTCTCTCTCTCTCTCTCCTCTTCTCTCTCTCTCTCCTCTCTCTCCTCTCTCTCTCTCTCTCTCTCTCTCTCTCTCTCTCTCTCTCTCTCTCTCTCTCTCTCTCTCTCTCTCTCTCTCTCTCACCACCACCACACACATACCTCCACACACCAACACTACCACACACACCCACACCCCCACACACACACACACACACACACCAAACACCCACCACACCACACACACACACACAACACACACACACCACACACACACACACACACACACACAACACCACTACACCCTACACACCACACCATCACTACACGACACATTATCTACACACCACACACACACACACACACACTCACATCACCGACTCGCTACCACCACACCACCACACACACACACACACTACACACCACACACACACACACCACACACACACAACACACACACACACACACACACCACACACTAGTTCCCCTTTCCACTCATTTACTGAACTTATAACTTATGTATTTCTCCTCTATTACTACTGTTCGCTTTTAATCATAATCAATCCTTTTATATTTTAATGTTAACCGATTCGTGTATTTGTTGACTAACATCTTTTGTTGTTTCTTCGTCTATTTAAGGGACACGAAAGCTAAAGTCATTTTCCAAGATTCATATGACTCTTCTGGTTATGTTTCTTTGAGCGGGTTTTTTTTCCTCGTTTTTTTCGGTGGGTATTTCTTCTCGTTACGCTTACTTGACTTCCACATCATTTTCCACTCGATTTAACATGAACCAGCATTATGTAGATATCGTGTGTGTGTGTGTGTGTGTGTTTGTTGTGTGTCTGTCTGTCTGTCTGTCTGTCTGTCTGTCTGTCTGTCTGTCTGTCTGTCTGTCTGTCTGTCTGTCTGTCTGTCTGTCTGTCTGTCTGTCTGTCCTGTTTTGGTCGTCTGTCGTGTGTGTGTGTGTGTGCTGTGCTGTTGTCGTGTCTGTGTGTCTGTCTGTCTGTGTGTGTCTGCTGTCTGTCTGTCTGTCTGCTGTCTGTCTGTCTGTTGTCTGTCTGTCTGTCTGTCTGCTGTGCTGTCTGTCTGTCTGTCTGTCCTTCTGTCTGTCTGTCTGTCTTGTCTGTCTGTCTGTCTGTCTGTCTGTCTGTTCTGTCCTTGTCTGTCTGTCTGTCTGTCTGTCTGTCTGTCTGTCTGTCTGTCTGTCTGTCTGTCTGTCTGTCTGTGTCTGTCTCCGTGTGTGTGTGTGTGTGTGTGTGTGTGTGTGTGTGTGTGTGTGTGTGTGTGTGTGTGTGTGTGTGTGTGTGTGCAATAAGGCCCTCGATAGTATCTCTCTTCCCCGCCATTCGCACGCATTCCATTTCCAATCGGGTCTCACACACTCTAGTTTTGTTTAGCATAACCTGACAGAAAAACACCCTTTGTATAGCCACCTGCCTTATCTGCACGGAGAAGTTTTCGGGGAAGTTTATTATTATGGGAAGTGGAGAGAGAGGCTTCAGTTGCACGTTTTCCCTGAGTTGGCTCGATCAGCAGGATAGACTTTTTTTATATGTAAGCAAGAAACTGCATTTTTGAGGCAGAAACAGTTGTGGGAAAGTAGAGGAGGAAAACTAGATAGTATTTTTTCTTATTTCTATTTTATTTATATATTTTCTTTTTTCTTCTGTCTTATTTTCTGTCTCTAGTTTGTATATTATTTAATAGAGAGACATACACACACACAGAAGGCAGAAACAGCTGGGATAAAGTAGGGGAGGAAAACTAGATATATTTTTTGTTATTTCTCCTTTTCTCTATTTCGTATATTAGAAATAGACACATTTGTAGACTGGATAAATGGTAAGGCCAAATGGGACAGGGAATCCGTTAATTAGGAATATATGTAAAACGTGTCTCTCTGAATTATACAACGGAGAAGAAACCTTTTTTTATTATTTTGCCATCTTTATTTCGTATATTAGAAATAGAGACACATTTGTTGACAGTTAGGCCAAATACGACAGGGAATCCATTAATTTAGAATATAGGTAAAAAGTGTGTGGGAAGATTAAACTAGATGTATTTTTTGTTATTTCTCCGTGTCTCTATTTTGTATATTAGTGAATAGAGACACATTTGTACACTGTATAAATGGTAAGGCCAAATGTGACAGGGAATCCGTTAATTAGGAATATATGTAAAAAGTGTCTCTCTGGGAAGATGAAACTATATGTATTTTTTCTTATTTTTTCATCTCTATTTTGTATATTAGTGAATAGATAGACATTTGTACACTGTATATATGGTAAGGCCAAATGCGACAGGAATCCATTAATTAAGAATATATTGAGATCATTGAGAATATATTGTTAAAAGTGTCTCTCTGGGAAGATGAATCTATATATATATTTCTTATTTCTTCATCTCTATTTTGTATATTAGTGAATAGGGACATATTTGTAAACTGGATAATTGGTAAGGCCAAATGCGACATAATCTATTAATAAAGAATGTATGTAAAGTATGTCTCTCTGAAGTATGCTACGGAGAAAAAACCTTTTTTTTCTTATATCTCCATCTTTATTGTGTATATTAGAGAATAGGAATATATTTGTAGACTGAATAAATGGTAGATCAAATGCGACAGGAATCGTTTAATTAAGAATATATGTAAAAAGTTTCTCTGGGAAGATGAAAACTATGTATTTTTCTTATTTCTTCATCTCTATTTTGTATATTAGTGAATAGGGACATATCTATAGACTGGATAATAGTAAGACCAAATGCGACAGACAATATATTAATAATAAATCTATGTAAAAAAGTGTCTCTGAGGAATAATACGGAGAAGAAACCTATTTTTTTGTGTCAGTTTTATGGGTACGAACCTGTTGCGTCAGAAATGCATGGAAGAGTGAGTGGTTATGTTCCCGGAGCCTGAATTGAATGTGGTATTAAGGCAGATTCATAACTCACAACACTCCATAAATCTGTCTTGATCGATGTATTAATGATAGTGTAAAGACTGAAATGGGACAGGGAGATGGAGAACAGAGGAGATAGAGGAGGAGGAGGATTATCAGAAAGAGATGAGGATTGTATGGAGATCAGAAGGGTGAGGTGATGCAATGAGGGTGAATCATAAATGTGTCATAGTGGTTGTGTTGGTCTGAGATTTATGAGACATTACCACACACAGGGTATAGTTTATGTTGTTTTTCTCCTGTGTTATTGAAAGAATGTTCAGTCTATCTGTGTGTCGAGGGAGGTGCCAGGGATCTCTGTGTCTGATATGGAGACTCAATCTAAAGCAATGTGTAGCGAGGGAGATGAATGTTACATATTTACATAGATTAGCTTGCTCCTGTGCCTTGCCAGTCTCACGGCGACACACGCAATACACTGCCACTCGTAAACTCCTGTGTATTTCATGATCGAATCGCGTCCTACATTTTCTTGGATCGACAGAAACGCCACACATAGAAATTTTACTGAAGCCTCCAACATTGAAAAGCCAAAACGATAGATGCCGAGATGGTAACCAGTGTGATGCAGCGTTTGATTAATTCGTCCTCTCGTTACGTTAAAGGATGTCTTGATGAATATTCAGAACCAGTAATTAATAAGATGAGGTGATGGAATGTTCTCAAGGGCCGAGGAGAATATTGTGAGTGCCATCCAGCCTACTTCAGAGAGAGTCAGAGCTGCAATCCTTATCAAGAAGTCTGAACTTAGTAAATGAAAAAATAAGTAAGAAAATATTCAACGCCTAGAGAGCAGTGGAAGGAGCACATCATGAACGTTAGAAATACATTAGAATTACGTTTGTAATAAAACATACGTTAGAATTACGTTAGAAATGCAACACACCTTTCAGAAAATTATCATGCGAGTGTGTGTGTGTGTGTGTGTGTGTGTGTGTGTGTGGTGTGTGCGTGTGTGCGGGTGTGTGTGTGCGTGTGTGTGTGTGTGTGTGTGTGTGTGTGTCCCGATGTCTTGATGTCTTTGAAATCAGGTATATTTATCTTAAAACCTAATCATTATAACAACAACAAAAATACAGAATAAATCAAGAATGACAGACTTGAAGGCAAAGGATATTATATAATGCAAAACTAATAACCATTCGTGAAAGTTCCATTGAGCTAAGGACCACATGAGAATACACGGGATTTGCAGTATTTGGCAGCAGACTCGAGTTGCTGGCAGTCCCTGTAACTTCATCAGACGTCTCAATACTTCACAAGTCTGCTCTCAAACATGTGGAAGCATTGGTCTCTGAGGTGTATAGAACGAACTGCAGGGAAATGAATAAATGTATGAGGGCCTTGCTAAATCTTAATCCGGTTGCCCTGAATATCTTGCTTGAGGAAATGTCATAAGGCGTCGTGTATTTACTTATTTTTCATCTTGATTTTTATTCATTTTATTTATTCAGCTATTTATTTATTCATTATTTACTCATTTGTTATTTCATTCATTTTTATTATCCATTTGTATCCATAAAGCGTCGCGTATTTACTTATTTTTCGTCTTGATAAATTTTTTATTTTTTATTTATTCATCTATTTACTCATTTTTTTTATCCATGGACGACGTTCCCTGATTTTCATTTATTTTTCGTCTTGATATTTATTCAATTTTACTATTTATTTATCTATTAATTCATCATATTTCCATGGACGACGTTCTTGATTTTCATTCAAGGTTAAACTACACTGAATTAACACGGCCACTCTGTCCTTCCTCGTTAAAATCGGTGCTGGAACAAGAAATCCGACCTGAAATTGTACACAGTCGGTGGTGTACAAATTAAATCAACTTCGTTTCGTCCAATAAATATTGAAAACTTGCCGGAATATTGTACCAGAGTCGTTAGGAAAAACAAACAAGTGTGTCAGAAGTTCGGTTATTCCGCGATGTGATGTGTTCGTCAAAACTGTGGAAGAAAGTTGAATGTTCTGAATTATACAACACAAGGCAAGGTGTTCGTATTGACACAAGTTTACCAGGAAAGTTTTGCATAGCATGTTTTTGTTAGATGTCTGTATGTTCTATATGCTTTCTCTCTCTCTCTCTCTCTCTCTCTCTCTCTCTCTCTCTCTCTCTCTCTCTCTCTCTCTCTCTCTCTCTCTCTCTCTCTCTCTCTCTCTCTCTCTCTCTCTCTCTCTCTCTCTCTCTCTCTCTCTCTCTCTCTCTCTCTCTCTCTCTCTCTCTCTCTGTGTCTGTATGTTTGTCTGTCTCTGTCTCTGTATGTCTGTCTCTCTTCATCTCTCTTCTCTCTCTCTCTTCTCTCTCTCTCTCTCTCCTCTCTCTCTCTCCTCTCTCTCTCTCTCTCTTCTCTCTCTCTCTCTCTCTCTCTCTCTCCTCTCTCTCTCTCTCTCTCTCTCTTCTCTCCTCCGCTCTCGGGTCTCTCTAATCTCTCGCTCTCTACTCTCTCTCTGTCTCTCTCTAATACATGTCTCTCTCTACTCTCTTAATCTCTCACATCACATCTTTGTCTCTCTTCTCTTCTCATCCTCACAGGACACACAGTGCTACACACAGTAAATTGCGCCCGACACGTCATATGCACGTTAATGCAATAGTTTTCTAATACAAAATGATTTACTAATATTTTTAATCCTCAACACTTTGCTTCTATAGAAGCCTTATACTACATTCCAGGTAAAACACGCTTGCTACCACGCTAACCTTTCCCCCAGCACGTTCCTAACACAAGGGGTTTGTATCCTTCCTAACTCTCTTCACTGAGGATGGTAACTTAACCTCTCGTTCCTAACACCAGGGCTAAATATCTTTCCTAACTCTCTTCACTGAGGATGGTCACTTAACCTCACGTTCCTAACACCAGGGCTTCGTAACCTTCCTAACTCTACACTGAGGATAGTAACTTAACCTCACGTTCCTAACACCAGGGCTTCGTAACCTTCCTAACTCTACACTGAGGATGGTAACTTAACCTGCCGTGCATATCATCTACATTGGTTTATCTGGTTTATGGTTTTATCTTATTTGTACGAAATGTCTTAAAAGGAAAATCAAACGTGTAAAGAATGTGAAAGAATTACGAAGATATAAGAATTAATCGCCAATATATAATAATAATGATGATGATGATAATGATAATGCCTTTGCCACTCATTGGAGATAGTGACTGAAAAATAAATAGGAAAATACTATAGATAACATGAGTATAGAAAATAGCGGGAATAACCATAAAAAGCCCCCCTTTATTGCACCTTCCTGCTTCGTGGCAAGTAAGACATCAGCACGCGAGGGTCTTCTGGTCCTGGCCTGGCCTCTCTTTTAGTCGCCATTATATATACACACACGCACGCACGCACGCACGCACGAACCTCTTAACGACCACACAATCCCAAGCCTCGATGAAGTGACGATAATAATGATAACAATGATAATAATAACAGGAATTAAAAGAAGAAAATAGTTAATTACGTATAGTATGAAAAGAAATAATAATAGTTGTTTTTTCTACTATTTTTACAGACAGAATAGTAACGTAGTCAATTTTATCGCATACAGGAAAAATATAAAGATGGAAAGTATTTTATCACCAAGTAAATATCCTCAGGAAAAGTGATAACAAAACAACGCTCAATGACCTTTTCAATTGCAGTCATTTATTTTCTTTACGCGGAGAAATAGAACCGAAGTTTAGTGACTATTTTTGCATTATACTGTGAAACAATTTCCCACATAATCTACGTATTAGAGGAACTACTAAAGCTACACCAAGGAATAAAAAGACGACGTTATCCGAGAAATACGTTTGCAATCCGTACCAATTATAGACACGGAAATGCGAGGGTTCCGCGACTTCCGGGATTCGTAAACATCAGAAGAAAAAAATTAATCCTAGAAAAATCTAAGAATCTCGTATTTGTTTGACATCTGGTAAAGGGAAAAAGAGAGAGGGGGGCAGGGGGGAGGGAGGGAGAGGGGGGCAGGTGAAGAAGCGGTAATGAGATGCAAATGAGAGCGGGAAAGAGGCAAAGGCAGATGTTTTCCACGATTTTAACCCGGTAAAGCAGTGTCTGTGTGGTGGGGGGGGGGTTGGAGGGAGGAGGGAGGGTTGGAGGGAGGAGGGGGGTAGGAGGGAGGGGGAGAGGCTAAGAAGAAGAAAGCCAGAAGAGTAGACATGGAAGGAGCTGTGGTGAAAGAAAACTGGGGGATGGGAGGGGGTTGGAGGTTGTTGGGGGTTAGAGGGAAAGGAAGAGGGGGGGCAGGTAGAAGAAAACCTGAAGAGGAGGCAAGGAAGGAGCAGTTGAGACTTTAGCTGTGGTGAAGGAAAGCTGTCAATGCGGTACTTCCACAACTATGCTTCTTTTTAAGGATAACATTTGCAGTTTTATTATTTATATATACCTTTTTCTTTTTTAGTTAGGGTAAATGTTCCCTTGTTGAAATTAATTTAGTGTCCAGATGTCGTGGTGAGAGAGATGGGAAGTCAAGGGGAGGGAGGGAGAGTTGACAGATGGGAGGAAGGGAGAGGGAGAGAGAGGAAGGAAGGGAGAGAGGAAGGAAGGAAGGAAGGAAGGAAGGAAACGAGCCAGCCGCCATGTACACCAGTGAGATGAGTTACCGATGAAAAATATTGCTTTTGGAAAGACAAAATATGAAGGCAGGAATACTTTAAGTCGTGTTTCGTCGCTACATTTATTTATACTTTCACATTTTAGTTATTACTTATACGACATTCTTTCTTTTTCAATCAAATTAAAATTCTATGAAACATCTGTATTTTCCATAATTGCAATGTTCAAATGTTTCAAATCATTACAATCACCCTAATATCTTTCTTTACCGACCCTTTCCTGAATAATTCCTCTCGCATCCTCCTCACCCCAACAGAGCAACAAACAAAGCGAACCGCAACAACAAAGCAATACAAAATAAGTAATATAAAAAAGCCATCAAATTTAATATTGTCCTTCGAATAATGGAAAGCCGGTCATCTAAAATGCAAATACAAACTAATTTCAGACACACGAGGGCGGGATGGGGGGAGGGGGGAGAGGGGGAAGTGTACGTCGAGTGAGGAGGAAGAAGGAGAAGAGGAGGAGGAGGAGGAGGAGGAGGAGGAGGAGGAGGAGGAGGAGGAGGAGGAGGAGGAGGAGGAGGAGGAGAGAGGAGGAGGAGGAGGAGGAGGAGGAGGAGGAGGAGGAGGAGGAGGAGGAGGAGGAGGAGGAGAAAGGAGAGATCGAGGGTACAGGGAGTGATTGAGGAGAATGGTAAAAAAAATCTGAGATGAAAGCCAAAATGATGAAGAGCTGAAAAAAGACGAAAACTGAAAGGGAAAACATATAACAGAGAAGTGATAAAGTATGGAAAAAAATAAGAAAATGGATGAACAGGAGGAGAAAGAGATCAAGAAGAGCACGCAGGGAAGTCAAACAAAGAAAGGGGAAGGAGAAGGAGGAAAGTGTAAATATGTTTAGAACAGAAGGAACAGAATAGAGAAAGAGGGGAACAGAGGGGAAAGAGAGGGTATGGTATAGAAAGAAGGAAACAAAGAGAAAGTAGAGGAGGAGGTCTTGAAAGGGAGAATGAAGAAGAAAATAAAGGGAAGGAAGTGAATTAGAGGAAAAGGAGGAAAGGAGGATAGACGAGATTGGCTAGAGTAACAGAATAGAAGGAAAAGAGGAGGAGGAAAAGAGTAGAGGTAGTATGAGTAGATAACCCAAACGAGGGAAGGAGGTAGAGTTTTATGAGCTGTGTCGATAAGGGGTTGTTAGAGAGAGAAAGAGAGAGAGAGAGAGAGAGAGAGAGAGAGAGAGAGAGAGAGAGAGAGAGAGAGAGAGAGAGAGAGAGAGAGAGAGAGAGACAGAGACAGAGACAGAGACAGAGAGAGAAGAGAGAGAGAGAGAGAGAGAGAGAGAGAGAGAGAATCAAACTACCATATATATAATCAAAGAAATCCTAAAGAAAAAAAGATTAAAAAAGAAACAAACATGATAAAAAATAAACAATAAAAAGAAGAAACGAGACTGAAAACGAAGAACAAGAAAAGATCATTACAGACAGACAGACAGACAGACAGACAGACAGACAGACAGACAGACAGACAGACAGACAGACAGACAGACAGACAGACAGACAGACACAGACAGACAGACAGACAGACAGACAGACAGACAGACAGACAGACATAAAGGTGGAAATAGGAAGATAAAAGGAAGTTACGTTGAATAAAAGTCAAAATAGATCCCAGTGTTTAGATTAGTGTTAGCGGACCCGCCATTTCGGGAGTCAATGGAAATCCAACAGCCAAGACTAATGTTGCTGAATCAGTCTGTCCTCGAATGCCTATTTTTGGGGAAGAAATGTCATGGTGAGATTTCTTTATTTTTTTTCCTCTCTCTCTCTCTCTCTCTCTCTCTCTCTCTCTCTCTCTCTCTCTCTCTCTCTCTCTCTCTTTTCTCTCTTCTCTCTTCTCTCTTCTCTCTCTCTCTCTCTCTCTCTCTCTCTCTCTCTCTCTCTCTCTCTCTCTCTCTCTCTCTCTCTCTCTCTCTCTCTCTCTCTCTCTCTCTTGTGATTTTCTTTTACTTTATTGTCGGATCTCGGTGGGTTTTTCAAGCTTAGAAATACAAGTTCGTTATAATCTTTAGTTGTATGTATGTGTTAAGATTTACTGAGAGATAGAGAGATAGATAGATACAGAGAGAGAGAGAGTGAAAGAGAGAGAGAGAGAGAGAGAGAGAGAGAGAGAGGAGAGAGAGAGAGAGAGAGAGAGAGAGGAGAGAGAGAGAGAGGGGAGAGAGAGAGAGAGAGGAAAAAAATTCTTCGCTCACAATACTTGAATTTAATTTTTCCTTTTACCTTTCATGTTAGTCTTCATTTGAGAGAGAGAGAGAGAGAGAGAGAGAGAGAGAGAGAGAGAGAGAGAGAGAGAGAGAGAGAGAGAGAGAGAGAGAGAGAGAGAGAGAGAGAGAGAGTATTAGACAAACAGACAAATAACAAATACAAGAAAATGTGTTGTAATTAATTTTGGTTTAGTTAGAGGTAAAAAGACGTTTCCTTCAGAACACGGAAAGAAAAATCAGCGAATAACAGGAAACGCAAGTAACGTGAACAAAATCTCCCGGCGGTCCCACAACAAAGGGAAGACGAGAACAGCAAATGCGGAGCTAATTCAATTTTTCTTAAGTTAATCCTGGAGGAAAGTGAATTTTTGGTTGTGTGGGAGAGAGAGAGTTGGAGAAACTTGTGAGAGGTGACAGAGCGAGGCGGGGCGGGCCTGTGGCTGCTTCTGGAGGAAGGGACAAAGGAAAAAGGTGTGGAATATTTAGCTCAAATTTCCCCCAGATCCCCCTCTACTCCCCCTAACCCCATTCCCCCCTCCAACCCCCTTCCCCCCTTCCCCCCTAACCCCCTCCAACTCCCCATTCCCACCCTCCAACCCCCCATTCCCACCCTCCAACTCCCCCTTGCCACCCTCCAACCCCCCATTCCCTCCCCAACCCCCCATTCCCACCCTCCAACTCCCCATTCCCACCGTCCAACCCCCTTCCTCCAACCCCCCATTCCCCCCTCCTACCCCCCATTCCCCCCTCCAACCCCCACCCTCCAACCCCCCATTCTCCCCCTCCAACCTCCTTCCTGCAACCCCCCATTCCCCCCCTCCAACCCCCCATTCTCCCCTCCAAACCCCCCCCCTTCCCACCCTCCAACTCCCCATTCCCACCCTCCAACACCCCATTCCCACCCTCCAACCCCCCATTCCCACCCTCCAACCCCCCATTCCCACCCTCCAACCCCCCATTCCCCCCATCCAACCCCCCATTCCCACCCTTCAACCCCCCATTCCCCCTCCAATCCCCCATTCCCCCCTCCAACCCCCTTCCCCCGACCCCCCATTCCCCCCTCCAACCCCCTTCCTCCAACCCCCCATTCCCCCCTCCGAGCCCCCATTCCCACCTTCAACCCCCCATTCCCCCTCCAACCTCCTTCCTCCAACCCCCCATTCCCACCCTCCAACCCCCCATTCCCCCCTCCAACCCCCCATTCCCCCCTCCAACCCCCCATTCCCCCCTCCAACCCTCTTCCTCCAACCCCCCATTCTCCCCTCCAACCCCCTTCCTGCAACCCCCCATTCCCACCCTCCAACCCCACATTCCCACCCTCCAACCCCCCATTCCCACCCCCAAAACCCCCCATTCCCACCCTCCAACCCCCCATTCCCCCCTCCAACCCCCCATTCTCCCCTCCAACCCTCTTCCTCCAACCCCCATTCCCCCCTCCAACCCCCTTCTCCAACCCCCCATTCCCCCTCCAACCCCCCATTCCCACCCTCCAACCCCCATTCTCCCCTCCAACCCCCTTCCTGCAACCCCCCATTCCCACCCTCCAACCCCACATTCCCCCTCCCAACCCCATTCCTGCAACCCCCCTGCTCTTCCGGCGGGCAGAAGCGGATTTGCTTGACAAGAAAAAAAGGTTGAATTCTCGATGCTGAGTTCAGGAAGCTTTATATTTTCTCCTGCATGCTCTTATTTTTTTACATTATTCCATTTTTTTCTCAGCCAATCCTTGTCATCTGTCCATTGTCGGTAATAAGAATATTCGCTGTGTTTTAACTTTCATGCCTTTGCTGCATGGCTAGGAGGTGAATTATTTTCCTTTTTCTTTTTTTCAACAGCAAGATTCGAGTGTAGTTTGATAATAATAGTAATAGTAATAATGGTAATAAATGATGATAAAAATAATAATAAATAAATAATAATAGGAAACAATAATTATGATAAAGGTGATGAAGAAAAGAAAACGAGAGATCAGAACGTGGATGATAAAAGAATTAAAATAAAAAAAACATAACATTGTGTTTGTACTTTGCATATAAGGAAGTGGTAGCGTTTAAGATTAACTGACCATCTTTCTATCTATCTATCTATCTATCTATCTATTTCACTTTCACTATTTCACTTTGTTAAGCCTCACGCCGCCCTACTCCCGAAGGGGGGAGGGAAATTGGTGCGCGGGCTCAACGGGGGGGTGTTAATATAGCTCCTGTTTTAGCGGCCCCCCCAACCCGCTATGGTTCTATCCAATCGGTCGCTGGCGTGGCATGACAACTAACCCTGGCACCCCTACCTGTCGGGGGCCAGGTTGGGCGTATCTCCAGGTACTACTGAAGGTAAGCGGGCAGTGCCCGGCCGCGTCGTCGGAGATACGGGGAGCTTGGTTCCCCAGGCTAGCAACAGCTCCGGCTATGCCGGGGCAACCCTCCCTGTCCTCCCTATAGTCCCTGGCTTGATACAGGTCCCCCAGGGGCACCTTAATCGCCTGCCCTATCATGCACTTGTCAATCATGTGAATACATCACCATCTGCTGCGTCGCCTTCAGGAAGACCTGTATGTGGTACCCCAGAGGTCCTAAGGCCCGGCTGGGCAAGTCCTGCCCTCCTCCGGGACCCTGGGGGGGCCTCAGGCGAGGTACGCCAGGACGCAGGCTGGAAACAGGGTAGTCGTATTCCGTAGAGTTTTCCTTACCAACCCTGCGTCGGCAACCTTAGGCACGCGGGCCAGACTTGGCCCGCGGGCCAGACTTGGCACGCATAGTATCTCCTATACTAGCCTCCGTAGGCGCTGAGTCGCACGAGGTTACTCGCTGCAGTTATTCCTGCAGTAATACACTATTACGGTCGCGACACTATGTACACATGTATGATCGCCCGGCGGAGCTGCGGAAGGTACTGTTCTGCTCTCCTGTCCTCGCTTCCACCCCAAGCCCCTGACAATGAGGCCTTGTCCCGAGCCTCTTGGCATCTAGGCCTATGCTGTGCTGCCTCCTCCTGCACTGATAAGGATCTGAGGTGTCAGCGAGACCTCCTTCGCTTTCCCCTTTTCTACTACCATCATCAGTCCCTTTCCCTCTTACTCCTTTTATTCCTCTTTCCCTCCTATTCCTCATTCTTTCACGTCCCCAGGCTTCACACACTTCACTATATTAAAAGTCTATTGATCTAAGAAGCGTTAACCTCAATAGAGAAATGCGACGTATTTCATCACGCACTTCAATATTACGCAAATTTAAGAAAGCGTTTTAAGTTGTCAGCGAGTGTGGCGGAATGTTGTGCTGTGACCTCGGCAGGAAATTGGCGAAGTTGTTGGGAACTTGTGACGAGGAGGAAGGCACGCAGAAGAATTTACGAAAATAAGAAGATTGAACGTCTTCCTTTCGTATGAAGATGCAACGACAGTATTAGGAAATTGGGAGAAAATTTATACAAGAACAGAATGATATTGTAATAAAACCCTTATAGACCATTTTGAGGTGTATAGGGTTGCTTTGTTTAGTCCCATGTTAAACGACGATATCAGGAAATTTGGGGAAAATTTATACAAGAACAGAATGAATGATATTAGCTATATAAAACCCTTCTAGACAATTTTAAGCCGTATAGATTTGCTCTGTTTAGTCCTATGTTAATGTATTCATATATCTGTTAATGTGCATGTTTATTATTCATTTACTTATTTATCTGTTCATACGTTTTGTACACTTTTTCTCATTTTATTCATCACTTATTCTGTCTATCGATTCTTCCATCAGGTTAAATATTTGTTGTTTCAGGCACGTGTAAGTATTATACGGTATGCAAAATATTACCTTTGACATTTCCCATACTTCTAAAACTTGTACAAATTCTCTATAGTCAGGTTTTCCTCATGTTTTCAGTATTATAAACAAGCGTGTATTTAGTCTTCCCACTTTTACTCTCTACTGTTTACTCTTTACTCTTTACTCTCTACTTTTACTCTCTACTGTTTACTCTTTACTCTTTACTCTACTTTTACTCTCTACTGTTTACTCTTTACTCTTTACTCTACATTTACTCTACTGTTTACTCTTTACTCTTTACTCTACTTTTACTCTCTACTGTTTACTCTTTACTCTTTACTCTCTACTTTTACTCTCTACTGTTTTCTCTTTACTCTTTACTCTACTTTTATTCTCTACTGTTTACTCTTTACTCTTTACTCTCTACTTTTACTCTCTACTGTTTTCTCTTTACTCTTTACTCAACATTTACTCTCTACTGTTTACTCTTTACTCTTTACTCTCTACTTTTACTCTCTACTGTTTACTCTTTACTCTACTTTTACTCTCTACTGTTTACTCTTTACTCTTTACTCTCTACATTTACTCTCTACTGTTTTCTCTTTACTCTTTACTCTACATTTACTCTCTACTGTTTACTCTTTACTCTACTTTTACTCTCAACTGTTTACTCTTTACTCTTTACTCTCTACATTTACTCTCTACTGTTTACTCTTTACTCTTTACTCTACATTTACTCTCTACTGTTTACTCTTTACTCTTTACTCTTTACTCTACATTTACTCTCTACTGTTTACTCTTTACTCTTTACTCTACATTTACTCTCTACTGTTTACTGTTTACTCTTTACTCTACATTTACTCTCAACTGTTTACTCTTTACTCTTTACTCTACTTTTACTCCCTACTGTTTTCTCTTTACTCTACATTTACTCTCTACTGTTTACTCCTTACTCTTTACTCTCTACTTTTACTCTCTACTGTTTACTCTTACTCTACTTTACTCCTACTGTTACTTTACCTTTACTCAACATTTACTCTCTACTGTTTACTCTTATTCTACTTTACTCTTACTGTTACTCTTTACTCTTTACTCAACATTTACTCTCTACTGTTTACTCTTTATTCTACTTTTACTCTCTACTGTTTACTCTTTACTCTTTACTCAACATTTACTCTCTACTGTTTACTCTTTACTCAACATTTATTCTCTACTGTTTACTCTTTACTCTTTACTCAACATTTACTCTCTACTCTCTCCTTTTTTTTTCCTTTTTTGCTTATTACTTTTTTTCTTTTCTGTTTGCTTGTTTTGTGATTCTTTAATATAACAACAAACAACTAATCATAAGGACGAATCACCACTCTAATCGTTCAGCCCATAATTAATATAATCACCCCATATTTTGACTGCACGTCTTTTTAAAGCTTCTAAAACTACGCTGCATCGGAAAATTAATCACCTATTAACTGATATCTAACCTGTAATTATTAACATGAATTACGGAAAAGAGAATCTAAATATCAATGTTCAGAGTTTTTAATTCAATGGGAGGTGTGCAGAATATTACCCTCCTTTTTAGTCCTTCCTTCAGCCTGCAGACAGAAGAGGAAAAGGAGAAAGAGGTGGAAGAGGAGGAGAAGGTGGATGATGAGGAGGAAGCGGAAAGGAGAAAGATGAGGAGAAAGAGGAGGAGGAGGAGGAGAAGGTGGATGATGAGGAGGAAGCGGAAAGGAGAAAGAGGAGGAGAAAGAGGAGGAAAAGGAGGAGAAGGGGAGGAGGAGGAGCAGAAAGGAAGATGAGGAGAAGAGGAGGAGGAGGAGGAGGAGGAGGAGGAGGAGGGAGGAAGGGGAGGAGGAGGAGGAGGAGGAGGAGGGGGGGGAGGGGAGGGGAGAGGAGGAGGAGGAGGAGGAGGAGGAGGAGAGAGGTGGTGTATTTCTCTCCTACTTTATTTGATAGCAGCAATTTTAAAGCAGCCTATAATGTCTCTCCTCTCTCTTCTCTCTCCTCTCTCTCTCTCTCCTCTCTCTCTCTCCTCTCTCTCTCTCTCTCTCTCTCTCTCTCTCTCTCTCTCTCTCCTCTCTCTCTCTCTCTCTCTCTCTTCTCTCCCTCTCTCTCTCTCTCTCTCTCTCTCTCTCTCTCTCTCTCTCTCTCTCTCTCTCTCTCTCTCTCTCATTCTTTGTTCGGTTCCATAGATTACATCACACAATACAAGATGCTTCTTAATCTGCTTAAATGCAAACACAATTATAACACATTAATTAAACATA
>JACEEZ010004665.1:117500-125000 GCA_016584305.1 Chionoecetes opilio | reverse complement strand
TCTTACTCTTATCAGCCCGTCTCCCTCCTCCTCTTCCTCCTCTTCCTTCCTTTTTTCTCCTTCTTCCTTTTTCTTCATTCCTTTTCTCTCGTACTAAGAAGGTATTGTGCCTCCCTAAGGATTGAAGAAGCTTATTTTTACCTTCCTTCCTTCCCTGTTATCATACTCCTATCAGCCCTTCTTCCTCTTCCTCCTCTTTCTCTTCCTCTTCTTCCTATTCTCTCGTACTAATAAGGCATTATGCCTCCTTTTAAGGATTAGCTGATATATTTCTTTCGTATTTTCTCTTGAGTTGTCATATTTTTATCATTTTTACCTCTTGCAGCCGTAGGTGGTGTGTTGAATATACATAAAGAAAAGTAACGTAATTCAAACTTTTATGAATGTAGTTGTTTCTGGGGGCGAAAATAAACAGAGGTAGAATGCATAAGTAGATGAAAGCGGAAGGAGGAGGAGGAGGAGGAGGAGGAGGAGGAGGAGGAGGTAAAAGAAGAAAAGAATTAAAAGTATTAGGTGGAGGAGGAGGAGGAGGAGAAAGAGGAGGAAGAGGAGGAGACGGGAAACGACGAGGCGGAATATGAGGATAATGAGAAGCAACTTGAGAACGAGGATGAAAAAGGAAGGTGAGGCGTAGGCCAAAAAATAGAAATTAAGAAGGAGGAGGAGGAGGAAGATGATACGAGGAAGTAATAAGAGCTGGAAGAGAGGCAGAAGCGGAGAGAGCAAAGAAAGAATCTCCACGGGAACAGCGCCTACGGGTGAATCTTGATCAAAAGGAAGCAGCAAGAAGGACTGGATTGTCATCTTTCAGGCCGAGTGAGTCTCTTGTTTAAAGGAAACGGCGGCGTCTGGATGAAGAGCAGGAAAAAAGTACTGAAGTAGGAGGACCCGGGTAGTGTATCTGTAGGAGGGGAAGAAGGGGGGAGGAAGGAGGAAGGTGCGTGAAGAGACAAGGGGACACGAAGAGACAAGAAGAACCCTAAAGAAAATTACCGTAAATAGAAAGAATCAAATGCCGAACAAAAGGAAAATGAAGATTAGTCCAAAAAAAGGTTAAAATAAATGGAAACGAAGAATAAAAGAGACAACAAGAAGGAAGAAGGAATTAATGGAAAACAAAAAAAGAAACAAGGAGACAAGAAGACCCAGAATCCAAAAGAAAAATAAGAAAATTACCGTAAAAAGAAAGGATCAGATGCAGAACAAATGGAAGATGAAATTTTGGCCAAAAAATGGCTAGAAAAAATGGAAACGAAGAAGAAAACAGACAAGAAGGAAATTAATGGAGCAATAAAAAAGACATACGAAGAGAAATGGCGCATTAAGAAGAATTAAAAAGAGAGAGTAAAGAATGAAGGAGAGATAAATGAGGAAAAAAAAGGGAGTTATTCTTTTGTGGAATAAGACGCAAAGAAAAGTGACAGTGATAGAAAAGCTGCAGGAGAGAGAGAGAGAGAGAGAGAGAGAGAGAGAGAGAGAGAGAGAGAGAGAGAGAGAGAGAGAGAGAGAGAGAGAGAGAGAGAGAGAGAGAGAGAGAGAGAGAGCCAGTGTTGACAAAATATTAACAACAACAGAAAGAAAGAGAGAGAGAGAGAGTGAGAGAAAAAGAGAGAGAGAAAAAACACAACACACACACACACACACACACACACACACACACACACACACACACACACACACACACACACACACACACACTCCGTAGTGTAGGGGTAGCACGCTCGGTTCACAACCGAGAAGTCCCGGGTTCGATCCCCGGGCGGAGCAGAAACATATGGGCTGTTTCCTTAAAACCCGAGCCCCTGTCCACCCAGCAGTGAATGGGTACCGGGTGTTAGCCGGGGTTTGTGACCTGCTCTCCGAGGTGCTGGCTTCGGCCAAAACTAAGCACTAAGGATGAATGATAAAAAAATTTGATATGGAGACGGGGCCATACGAGCGTCGCTCTGGCCCTGTAAAAATACAACTAGATGAATATAACTAGATGAATACATACACACCACACACACACACACACACACACACACACACACGAAAGACGGCCTGTAAAAAAGACAAAAATAACATGTTAGAAAGAAAGACTAATGTTGACAGTACTCACCCCAATCTTCCTCCTTTCCGGGTGTGTGGGCGCGAAGGGGTGAGGTGGGCGTTGGCGGGTCTGGGCGGGGTGAGGTGGGGTGGGCCAGAGAACCTAGGAACACCCACACCCACATCCACCTCCTTTCACCCCGCCCAAACGCCAGCCGCCACATCACGCCCACTGGTTAGGTCTTGGGGCCTCGATGTTGTTTACCCAGGAGACAGGTGGAGGGTGTTCGTCTGTCTTGAAGTAGAGTTTTAACTTTGTTTTTCTTAGGTTTCTGTTAATCTATAGGTGTTTCGTAGGTTATTGTCAATCTGTAGGTATTGGTAGTTGATTATTTGTCTTCAATGTTAATCTACTGTATAGGTATTGTCAGTGTATTATTTGCTTTCAATGTTAATCGAGAGCTGTTTTTTAAGCTTTTCAATGTGGGATCTTTTACGTAGCGTTGTAATATTTAGCTTTATTTCTTTTTCTATTTTTTTTTTTCAATGTGCCTCAGTCTTTCTCGTTACGCAGACATGTTTACAATTTTAGTTTCAGTCTATAGTTTCTCACTTAAGTTGCTGGTTTTTTTCTATCTCACTAATGATTTTCTCAACACATTTGCATTACCATCCTTTTGTTTCCTATGAAGTATTTAGGAATATAACCCAAAAAAAGTTATTGTACATTTTAACTTTGCTCGAGTCAAAAGTTTGGGGTCGTTTTCCAAGGTCCACATTATCACATGGTTTAAAAGAGGGAATTTGCAGCCTCACCATTTTTTTTCTTTATCTTAAGTTCTGCAGTTACGTGTTTTTTCTTCTTCTTGCATTCTTTCTTATTTACACCAAACATTATTTTTTTCTGTTAGCGAAAGTTTGTTGAGGCGTGTTGTGTTGCTGAATAAAATGTTTGTGTTCCTGAAAGAGACATTTTTAAGCACTGGGTTCTTTTTTCTGTATTGCATTGAACAGCTCGATGCCTAATTAAAACAGATATCACTTCCCATTGTTAACATCACTACCACTACTACTACTTCTACCACTACTACTACTACTACTACTACTACTACTACTACTACTACTACTACTGCTTCTACTACTATTGCTATTATTCTCATCATCACATTATCATTATTAATACTATCATTGTTTTTATTATTCTATAGCAAGTATTTTTGTCATTATCATCATTAATGTTATTACTGTCATTATCATTATTATCATGAAGTCTTCTTTCTTCATCGTCGTTCAGCACGCGTCCCCCACCACTGTCCCACCTTCCTTCTCTCTTCCCTCCCTTATTAATGCTTCTTAGAGCACGTTAATTGCCACCTAACCTCCCTGCACACCCTGTCACTCCCTTGCATTTCACCCTCACCATCTCAAGGTCACACCCACACCCTCTCCCCTCCCATCCACACCCTCTCCTCACACCCACACCCTTCCCCTCACACCCCCACACAATCTATCCACTCATAACCCCCCAGCCACTTTTCCTCTTTCACTCACCCCACCTTCTGTTAATTGCCTATTGCTTTTCCCTTTTTTACAGTCAACAAGTCAACCAACACTCACCCAAACCTTACCTCTATTTCCTCTCTTTCCCCCCCTACCCACCCCCACCCCCACTACCAGACTCTCTCATGCCCTCATCTTTTTCCCCATCCTCTAAAAATAAATTCTTCACTCATCAGGATTTTTTTTCACTGCATTAAGCTCAAAGTATTATTTTTATGGGGTCGCCTCCTGAGTGTGATATTAGCAGGGTAGGAGGGGGGTGGCGCTCCCCTTAGATGGTGTGTGTGTGTCTGAGTGTGTGTGTGTGTGTGTGTGTGTGTGTGGTGTGTGTGTGTGTGTGTGTGTGTGTGTGTGTGTGTGTGTGTGTGTGTGTTGGCGCGCGGGTCCCACACAGTCATAAGTATGCAGATTGTTTGCTATAAAATTTACATTATATATCAAGAGGCAGCTTTATCAGGGAAGGGGTGGGTGGCCTGCTTGACTCTATCGCGTTAAGGGGGCAGAAGAAACGGCATGGGGAGTGAGGGAGTGGATGGCAGGGAGAGACGATGAGTGAGTGGGTAGTGAGGGGAGGGGAGTATTGGAGTGTGAGGGAGAGTGGAGTGCCTAGGAGAAAGGATGAGTGGGGATAGTGTGATGTGGTGGCGGTAATGAGTGAGTGAAATAGAAGCAGTTGATTAAGAGTTTGTCAGGAAAAGAGAGAGAGAGAGAGAGAGAGAGAGAGAGAGAGAGAGAGAGAGAGAGAGAGAGAGAGAGAGAGAGAGAGAGAGAGAGAGAAGAGAGAGAGGAGAGAGAGAGAGGAGAGAGAGAGAGAGAGAGAGAGAGAGAGAGAAGAAGAAGAAGAAGAGAGAAGAAAGAAAAAAGAAAAGAGAGAGAGAGAGGAGAGGAGAGAGAGAGAGAGAGAGAGAGAAACTAGTAGTCTTCATTAAACATTGAATAGATGTGTGTGTGTGTGTGTGTGTGTGTGTGTGTGTGTGTGTCATTCACCCCATGGTCTTTGTCCACGCGAGCTGGCTCGCGATTGCCAGTTTCACCCTCTCAGTGCGAGCTTGGAGCTCATTATTACCGATCTTTGGGCAATGCTGGGACCTCACACACCACACACCCCCATCCCCTTGCTCAAGGGGGACAGTAACCGCCCGAATTTGTCAAGTGAAAAATCCCCGGGAGCGCGAGGATTCGAACCGCCTACCCACAGAGTGAGAGACCATAACGTTATCAACCGACTCGCCGGTGTGGTGTGGTTGTGGGTGTGTGTGTGTGTGTGTGTGGTGTGTTTGTGTGTGTGTGTGTGTGTGTGTGGTGTGTGTGTGTGTGTGTGTGTGTGTGTGTGTGTGTGTGGATAGCGTCACGTGCGTCACATACATAACACTGTCCTTGCTTTTACTTTGCTCTTACTCCGTGTACCATAACTTGTCGCAACACTCCATTATCGATCATACATCAGGTCTACGTGTCTCAAACTCCCTCCTGCTCTCTCTTTCTTTCTTTTGATATACATTTAAGTCCATTCGTTTACAGTTTTAACCCCTTCACGCCCAGAGCTTTCCTTTGCTATATATAGTCGTATGTTAGCCATTACGAAAAATACCTTAATATACCAAATGAGCTAGTGGACAGGGTATTAAACAGGTCATATCTATAGAATATTGCTTACATTCATTAAAATAGTCTAACGGTAGCCAAAATTCAAAGTAAATTACGCTCTGGAACTCAAGGGGTTAATATACAAAATACGTACAATTTGAATACGATGAACAAAAATATGCAAGGAAGATTTTAATTAATACAATTTTATGATATAACATCGACGTGCTAGTCAATTAATTCACAACAAAACCATTATCTTTTTATTTTTCTAGGAATAGCGAAAAAAAAAAAAATATAAGACCCCAAAAAAGTAAATTTGGTAGTCTTAAGAGAGCGTTAATTAGGGTGAAAATATCTTGGTGATAAAAAATATGTACGAGAACTGGCGTTTTTTTTTTCCTCATTACAGAAAAAATATGGTTACTTTCACTTGTTTTTCTTTAGTATTCACGTCCTGCGGCGGCGAGAATTTGCAGCGCTGCGGGGAGCCTGCTTAGGGCACGAGGGGGGGGGGGGGGGGGGATTATAATTATGTGATAACTCTCTCTTTCTCTCTCTCTTTTTCTCTCTGTCTGTCTCTGTCTCTTTTTCTGTCTCTGTCTCTGTCTCTCTCTCTTTCTGTCTCTGTATATATCTCACTCTCTCTCTCTCTCTCTCTCTCTCTCTCTCTCTCTCTCTCTCTCTCTCTCTCTCTCTCTCTCTCTCTCTCTCTCTCTCTCTCTCTCTCTCTCTCTCTCTCTCTCTCTCTCTCTCTCTCTCTCTCTCTCTCTCTCTTCATTATCATTTTTGTCGTCACGAAAAAAATGTCGAGGGGTGGCCGGCCCTTTCTTACATATTTTTTTTTTCCAAGGTAATTAAGAAGAGGGAGGTTGAAGAGTGGCGAAGAAAATCCTAGTGTTAGAAGTAAGTAGGGTTATAGAGGTAAAGTGTTATAGAGGGAAAAGTTAAGGGAAATAAAGGGAGGGGAAAGAATGGTAGAGGGAAACTTGAGTACTCGAGGAAAGCTCAATGACAGTAGGGGAAAAAAGTTTGGTAGTAGAGGCGAAATATTATTGGTGTTAAGTTCAGCAGCGGAGGTAAAAAATAAAGAAAGTTGAGTGATGGAGAAAGAGAAGGTGGAGGTTTAAGTGGTGGTGGTGGGGGTGGTGGTGGTGGTGGTGGCGGTGGTGGTGGTGGCGGTGGTGGTGGTGGCGGTGGTGGTGGTGGTGGTGGTGGTGGTGGTGGTGGTGGTGGTGGTGGTGGTGGTGGGTAGGTGGTGGTGGTGGTGGTGGTGGCGGTGGTGGTGGTGGTGGTGGTGGTGGCGGTGGTGGTGGTGGTGTGGTGGTGCGGTGGTGGTGGTGGTGGGGTGGTGGCGGTGGTGGTGGTGGTGGTGGTGGTGGTAGTGGTAGTGGTGGTGGTGGTGGTGGTGGTGGTAGTGGTGGTGAGTGGTGGGTGGTGGTGGTGGTGGTGGGGTGAAAAGCTCAGTTTTTAAGAATGAAGTTCAGAGATGGAAGAGAGAAAATTCACTGATGGAAGAGAAGGAAGTTTATTGATTTGAAAGTTCAGTGTGATATAGGAGACGAATCTATTCATGGAAGATAGATTAAAACTTGACCAAAGAAAGAAAAGTATCATGGTGAAATGAAGAAAATTTTACTTATAGAAAAATGTTCATTGGTGAAAAGGAAAGTTCTGCAATGATATAAAGTTCAAGTTCAAGAGGGAAAGAAAGCTCAGAGTTGAAGGGAAAGTTCAATCGTAGAGGAAAGTCGAGCTGAGGAGGAAAGCGACAGAGGAAGGTAAAGCAATTAGTACTAACAAGACTTTCTCCTCCTCCTCCTCCTCCTCCTCCTCCTCCTCCTCCTCCTCCTCCTCCTCCTCCTCCTCCTCCTCCTCCTCCTCCTCCTCCTCCACCTCTTCTGTCACCTATCTTTCCTCCCTCCCTATCTCAAATCATCTCCTCTCAACCATTCTTCCTTTCCCCTTCCTTAGTTTTCTATTTCCAATCATCCTTACATCCCTTCCCTCTTTCCTTCCTTCCTCAATTAACGTCTCCAGTCAGTTAATGTTCTTACCTTTACCATTTTGATTACACCTTTTTTTCCTCTCTCCCTGTTCTACCTCTTATCTCTTCCCTCTCCTCCTACCCTTTCATACTCCTCAGTGATTTTTTCCTCTTCCTCCTCTTCGTCCACCTCTTCCTCCATCTTCCCTAGAATAATGCATGGGCAGAAGAATAGAAAAAAAGTCTTAAAATGATTAGTCTGGAGAAAACCAAGAGAACGAAGAATGCAGTTCGTAGAAGAAGCAAGAACATAATGATGATGAATGATGACAATA
>JACEEZ010004665.1:92500-112500 GCA_016584305.1 Chionoecetes opilio | reverse complement strand
AACACCCACAAAACCCACAGTCCATCGATTTTCTATGTAATCTATCTACAACTCAATCACCATCACCTTCCCTTCTCTCTCTCTCTCTCTCTCTCTCTCTCTCTCTCTCTCTCTCTCTCTCTCTCTCTCTCTCTCTCTCTCTCTCTCTCTCTCCTCTCTCTCTCTCTCTCTCTCTCTCTCTCTCTCTCTCTCTCTCTCTCTCTCTCTCTCTCTCTCTCTCACTTCATATACATTTAGAACGTGTTTCCCTCTCCCCTCTCTTTGTCATCCGATTCCCACCTCAATCACATCCCTATACGTATTATTATCCACCTTCCTCTTCTTCCTAACTCCACCTTGCCTGGCTTACAAATACATTCAAATCACCTACCAGTACCGTCGTCGTCGCTTCACCTTAATTACCACTGTTAGTTCAGGTGCGCGAAAGGGTTAAGGATGGACAGGATAATTACTCAAAGGTTGGCACTTTTATCAGCAGCATTCCGGGTGAGCGTCAGAGTGTGTAATTTAGTCTGTGTCTCGTAAAGCTCCTGTTGAAGGGAAGGGGAATTACTGTGTGTTTGCCGCCACTCAGGCACACTCTCTATCTACCTGCCTATCTATTTACCTGAAATTTTCTTACCGCCGCGGAGTACGTAGGTTTTTTCTTTCTTGGGAAATTTTATAGCCTTACAGATTTTCTTGGGAAGGTGGTGATTTTTTGGGGAGTTGGTAGATGTGGGGCTCTTACGTGATTTATTTTTATATATACTTTTTTGGTAAGTGTGTGTCTAGAGATAAAAAATGGAATTATGTTTTGTTTAATACTCGTAAACTTAATTTTTGTTTGATCTAATTTTTTGTATAACTTTTCGAAAGAATAAGAAAATGGTACAATTTTGCTCAATTTTCTGAACTGCATAACAATTATTATAATATAATTTCACTTACTTCTCAGCTTTATTGCTTTATTCAATTGCATTCTTAATTTTGTCCTGCACGTTGGCGACATTTCATTAACTCTGACATAGTTTCTTCTCTCTCTCTCTCTCTCTCTCTCTCTCTCTCTCTCTCTCTCTCTCTCTCTCTCTCTCTCTCTCTCTCTCTCTCTCTCTCTCTCTCTCTCTCTCTCTCTCTCTCTCTCTCTCTCTCTTTCTGCAATATTTTACGCTTTTTCGCTTCTACATCTCCTTTAAAAATCACACGCGGCTTTGGGAGGCACGGGGAAGCGAAGGTCACGCTTCTTAATACTGCTTCTGGTCCTCCGCCTGAATACCAATCACCAGGAACCAGATTTAGACGCCATCACCACTATCACCACCATCAGTATTACCACAACCAAACTTTGAACAGAACAGCACAGTCATCACCACCATTTCAACACCCATCATAACTATCTAACTATACAACATAACTATACAAATAAACTATATAACTAACTATATACATTAATATATCGACCTTATAAGCAGTATTGAATAACACGAGGCTCACTTTGCACTATGCTATCACCATCATTACCACTGCATAGATAAATAAATAAATCAGTACACTTGAACCATCATCACCACCACTACAACTACCACCACCCACCACCACCATCACCACCATCACCACCACCACTACAACTACCACCATCATCACAATCACCATCACCACCATCATCACCATCACCACCACCACCATCATCACCATCACCATCACCACCACCACCACCATCACCACCATCACCACCACCACTACCACTACCACCACCACCACCACCACCACCACCATCACCATCACCACCACCACTACCATCACCACCATCACCACCACCACCACCACTACCACTACCACCACCATCACCACCACCACCACATCACCACCACCACCACCACCACCACCACCACCACCACCACCACCACCACCACCACCACCACCACCTCCTCCCTAGCATGCAGGCCCTGGAGGTACATAATTATCCATGTAAGCGGTGGTAACTCTTAAGTAATTCCATCTCTCTATGTAAGTTGTCCTAATTGCCTCCTCTTTAAAAAAAAAAAATTCTGCTTGAAGTTTAACACCAAAGTTTAGCCTTGACGAGGCGCGGAACCGTGATGAATGTGCATTGCCGGGTGGCGAATATTTTTTTCCCATACAGGTTTGCAATGGTGGGCGTCTAATAATACACTTTTTGACGTTTTGACGGGAAAAAAAACACTCTCCATTTGTAAAAGCATCAAATAATAACCTAACCTAACCATTAAACTAACCTAATCTAACCTAACCCTCAAACTAACCTAATTTAAACCTCAAAGATTAGATTAGGTTAGGTTAGATTAGGTTAGTTTAATGGTTAGGTTAGAGTATTATTTGATGCTTTTAAAACTGTAGAGTGTTTTTTTCCCGTCAAAACCTGTAAATAGTGTATTATTAGACGCCCACCATTGCACACCTGTTTGGGAGAAAAAAATTGCTGCCGAGTGATGGGCGTCGAATGGGAGTCTTGTTGGGGATAAATAATGTTGTGAATGTATGAGGCAGAGGAGTAACGGTGGATAATTGACCTTAATTCATGGCTAGTAGATATATTAAGTTTTAGCAAATTATTTTTTCCCCTTATAGGAAGGAACTGGCTGCTGGCGGGCTTTTTGTTACTTCTATTTTTTTTTTTTTTGTCCATGGTCAGTCCCTTATGATGTAAAAAAATAGAAGACTCATATTTTTGCTTGCTTCTAACACAATATTCTCTGTAGTGTGAAAATCTTAGATAAAAAATCATACTTTTAAAGAGAATCATGAGTCTTCCTTAGATTTGGAGATTGTTGTAACGTTTTAACATTGTCTTAAAAAAATATTACACGAAAGCAACCTCCAAAAAATACATTTCCTTTCAGAGTATAACAAAAATGGTTCAAACAGCTATTTTCTTTTCCATGCAGGAGAAAATGTTCAAAGCTCTGCCCATGAAAGGCAAAGCGCATGAAACACCAACACAAAAAAAATTCCCTTCTTCTTCCTCACCAAGGCGACGCAGCAGCCTTCTCATTCTTCACAGCGACAATGGGAAGGCTGGTTTTCTTTTATATATTTACAAAGAGGCCACGCGAAATCACCTAATTGCCAGGCACACTGTTTATTCTTCCTTCAGTTCCTTCCTGAATCCAAGGCAATACTTTGTTGTGGTCGTAATTCCTGGGGCAGTAGACAGGTATTCTTCGTGCAACAAGACAAAAGAGACCAAGGAGACTGTCTTTACCGCTGAGGAAGAAAGAATATTAGTACTGCAGGTTATAGTGAATTTCCGTGCAAGAGTTTATGACATAAATTATAAGAAACCTTGAGTGAATTATTCCGCCGTGTCACGAAGGCCCCGCACGTGCCGCCTCGATACACGCGCTGAAGGTGAAATTAAATAGATATACGAGGCTATGGGGATCGGGATTATGCGGCGCTGAGGGGATGGAAGCAGCAGCTATAGTGTCCATAGTGATTAAAGCCAGAATGTAAAAGGAGTCATTTCAAAGGTGGACAACAATTACTGCAGTGTGTGTGTGTGTGTGTGTGTGTGTGTGTGTGTGTGTGTGTGTGTGTGTGTGTGTGTGTGTGTGTGTGTGTGTGTGTGTGTGTGTGTGTGTGTGTGTGTGTGTGTGTGTGTGTGTGTGTGTGTGTGTGTGTGTGTGTGTGTGTGTGTGTGTGTGTGTGTGTGTGTGTGTGTGTGTGTGTGTGTGTGTGTGTGTGTGTGTGTGTGTGTGTGTGTGTGTGTGTGTGTGTGTGTGTGTGTGTGTGTGTGTGTGTGTGTGTGTGTGTGTGTGTGTGTGTGTGTGTGTGTGTGTGTGTGTGTGTGTGTGTGTGTGTGTGTGTGTGTGTGTGTGTGTGTGTGTGTGTGTGTGTGTGTGTGTGTGTGTGTGTGTGTGTGTGTGTGTGTGTGTGTGTGTTGTGTTGTGTGGTGTGTGTGCGTTTACTAGTTTTATTATATTGTATTTTTTAGTGAAGCCAAGAATATGATGATGGCAATGTCAGTGATGAAGGACATGGTGGTGGTGATATTCTTCGTATAAACGACAGCGGCCCAACACCTATGGGCAGCCTTGAGACCTCTCCACCGCCTATACTGTTTACCATAAGGGTCTTGATCTCCTTGACATAGATTTCCACACCACTCAACCACTAGCAGACAGACATCAATTAGACTCCACAGCGCCAACAAGTGTCTCACCGGCCACTTCCTCAACACCAAGGTGATTGTTTGAGGCCATCCCGAAGGTGACATTAATCCCTTTAAAAGCGAATCGAGGCTATGTTGCTCCGTCGTTGAACCTTTCGTCTTTGTTTGATGTAAAGTAGAGGCATTTATTGAGTCTTAGAAAGTAGTTCATTATTGTTTCGTCAACGTGAATGAAGGACGTCCTGATAAGCTTATTAACGTTACTTTATGAATACTGTTTCCAAACTTAAATGGTGTCTTAATTCTTTAGTAGATTAGTAATTGAGTGATGAATACCGAATGCTATATTGTGGATTTGGTCAATTTGATCTCTACTGAATACAATTACAGATATATTTACTGCGATAATTATTGTGTGTGAGACAGGTTGATATGTGTGTACACTTAGTACTCAGTACACACTCAGTACACTTAATGCACACAGTATGAAAGCACAACGCGTGTGGGAGTAGGAGGAGAAAGAGAAGTGCCTGGGAGCCACACCTGTACAGCCACACAATGAGTGTTTCCAGGGGGACTGTTTACAGACTCTCTCGTACATTATTCTCTCCTCTGCATTTCTCATAAGGAATTCATAAGGGATTCGTATTATTATTTATCCTACAAGCATTCATATATTTCTGATGTTGCTATCGCTTCATACTAACAAACTCCAGTTAACATCAAGTTGAATTTCATCAACAACGCCATTTAGATTTGTTTATCTCCTTCCCCCTCGCCTTGCTGCTGGCGGTGCGAGGATCATCCAGCATCACCGCGCCACTGTTGCATAAGGCACGGTGACCGCGGGCCGTAGTGTCATGGGTGGCTGGATGTCTGCACTGTCACCTGTGCGGGCCGGCGTGTGCCCCGCAGCAGTGTGCAGCTTGGGGTGTCATGCATCCAAGGCTGGCAGTCGCTGTTTACTGCACAGCAAAGCCACGTGTCATGTTGTTTGTCATTAGTCTGCGGATTGTTTGTTGGAGTTAGTCACGGCGTCTCGACTCCTCGTTATGGTATCGTTCTGCCTTGGTTTCATTTCCTAAACAATGTCAGCAGTCCCTGTAGTGCTGCAGTATCCGCCAGCACGAAGCCCCTGCTTTCACCCGTGAAACCCTTGATATACCGCTCGGAACTTAACAGATATAACACAGCCATTGGCTTAGAGCGTGGCCTCCAACTTGGCCTCGAGGTGTGCGAGGCAACAGGCAGCAGCGAGCCATCGTCCTCTTATAAAACATACAAAAGCTAAATATACAACTTAACATGGTGCATACATACATACATACATTTATATTATATATATATATATATATATATATATATATATATATATATATATATATATATATATATATATATATATGTGTGTGTGTGTATGTGTGTGTGTGTGTGTGTGTGTGTGTCATTTTTCACTCTTTGCCAGGCCGCGTTGTATGTGCAAATTGCTGAATTTGTTCCATTTGTAATTCATGGATGGAGCGCCGATAACAGGGGCGCCCTCCTGCCGCCCCTCCGTCCCGCCACCCGGCACGGATGCCTCCGAGGAATTACATGTGACAGGACACTCGCTGCTGCTGTAAAATACTACGGCTGGGCGACACTGGTTTTGATTTCCAGTAGGCCGTGTGAGCTTAGATTACGTGGTGTCTAACCTTATATTGAGTACAGTGACTGCTGTATAGCATAGCCTGAAACATTACGCCACAGCCATAACTCACACACACACACACACACACACACACACACACACACACACACACACACACACACACACACACAAATATTATATATATATATATATATATATATATATATATATATATATATATATATATATATATAGTTGAAGATTCCACCGCGTGAAGTATCAATCTATGTACAACCTTTGATAGAAACAACCAAAAGGCCCCCCCCCTCACCCCCCCCCCCCCCGCCTCACACTGCCTTGCAGAATCTGTGATCATCTTTTCTACGTGTCGGCAATCAACAAGTTAGCGCCGCCAGCCTTCGCCTAACTCCCCCGCCACGCAACTTCCGTGGTAACATTATCAAGACGTGAGTGGAGGCCCGAGATTGTGGCGAGCCAAGGAAACTCGTGTAATCGCAGTTGTGATAACACAATAGCATCAAAGTTTAGAATCAAACCCGACGCCCGAAGCCAAAGAGGCAGGGAAGGGGATAGCTTTCTGATGACTTTTCCCATCATAGCGTGGCGAGGGGGGGAGAGAGATAGGGAGCGAGGGGGAGGAAGAGAACCGCTGATGCCTTTCATACTTTACTTTTGACCTAAACTCGCCTCCACTTGTCACATGACCCTCCCTCAAGCTCCTATAAATCCCCCTCCCCTTCTCTAACTGTCCCTCCCCCCCTGATGTGTTCGTGATTGTAACAAAATATACCATAGTTTGTCAGAGCATTATTAAAAAAGTACAATAAGAAAACGGGTTGTTTGTCATTGCCCTGAGGGACGCCAGAGCCTCGTTTGTCTTCAATATGAATCACGTGCCAAGAAATTTTGACATTATGGAGTCACATTTTATTTTAACGTCTTGAGTAAGTCGTAAAATATCTGTTACGTATATAAAGACAAGACACTCTCTCTCTCTCTCTCTCTCTCTCTCTCTCTCTCTCTCTCTCTCTCTCTCTTCTCTCTCTCTTCTCTCTCTCTCTCTCTCTCTCTCTCTCTCTCTCTCTCTCTCTCTCTCTCTCTCTCTCTCTCTCTCTCTCTCTCTCTCTCTCTCTCTCTCTCTCTCTCTCTCTCTCTCTCTCTCTCTCTCTCTCTCTCTCTCTCTCTCTCTCTCTCTCTCTCTCTCTCTCTCTCTCTCTCTCTCTCTCTCTCTTAATCTCAACGAATTAAAAGTTAATCGCTCCATGCACAAGGAAGCTTTTTTTTATTCATCTTTTTTGCTTCCGGTGTTGTACATAAAACAGAAAACCTTATTCAGAAAATTGTAATTATGAGAAAAATGTATATATGCATACTGCCATTACTCGACTAATTTTATTTCGCCCCACGAGTAAATGAGTTCTTTAAAAAGTAATTAGGTTTCATTTCAATATTTTTACAGCATATTTTTCGTGCCGTGCGTATAATTATCTCGGGGTATTCAATATTGGGGCAAAACCATTACGTGAACTCATGTAAATTATTGTAAACACGTCATTCTGATTACACTTCCCCGCGTTAAGTATTGGAAAGTCTTTAAACATATATTTTTATTGTCTAATATTGGATTATTCATTGATTATATATTAGATATGCATAAAGATGAAAGTTTTATGCCATGATTGAAGCAATTATTTAACAAGGTGAGATCAGTGAAGTCTGAGGTGATTCCGTCGTTAGGGTGCATTAGTGGTGGTGATGGTGGTGGTGGTGGTGGTGGTGGAAAGAGGGGGTTGGAAGTGATGGTGATGGTGGTTGAGGAGGTAGTGGCTGGCTAGGGGGGGGGGGACGAGACTGAGCTATATATGCAGGACGAGGAAGAAGAGGAGGTGGAAAAGGAAGAACAGAAAGAGGAGTAGAAAAAGATGAAAAAAAAGGAAGAGGAGGAAGGAGGGAAGGATTAGGTAGATGAGGAGGAGGAGGGAGAGAAAGTGCTGGAAAACGAAGAGCAGAAAGAGAAGGAGAAAAAGATGAAAAAAATTAAGAGGAAGAAGAAGGGAAGGAGGAAGTATAGGTGAGAAGGATGGAGATGAGGTGCTGAAAAGAAAAGAGCAGAAAGAGGAGTAGAAAAAAGTGAAAAGAAAGGAATAGGAGAAAGAAAGGAAGGATGAGGTAGAGAAGGAGGCGGAGACAGAATAAGAAAGGAGTATATAGGAAGAAAAGGAGAGTAAATATTATCAAACAAAACTCTAAGGGTGTTTTCTGAGCTCATCACCTTCGCTCTGGCACTTCCGCTAAACCTACTCTTGCCTGAAGCTATAAATTTTTCCCACAGTTAGGTCTTGTCAGGGTAATTTAGTTTAATGTACACGGTGAAAAACTTCTTCTCGTGAGTTTAAGTTTTCCTCAGCACGGTTCCTTAGGGCGCTTCTTATATTATGACAGGAACAAATTAATTATAGTGTTGCTACTTTTCAAAGAGCGACCCCATGAAAGGAATAACTTAAAGTATGATGAAGTATTCGTGACCTTTAAGAGACCAATAGTTTGTTGCTGATTATTTTAACCACTAAATTATGTTACTGTTAAAAGTTGATAATGATGATTGATGATGCTAAGACGACAAGAACGGTAATAAAAAGTAAAGGAATACAAGAAGAGGAAGAAGTGAAAGTATAGAAGAAGACAAAAAGAACTGTACCCATGAGAACACTATTAAAAATTAGTTAATGTAAAAAAGTAAGAACGCCAGTAAGTATTTGACACCTAAAACAATAAAAAGTGAAACAAGAAGAAAGAAAGAAAAAAAGGAAGAGGAATAAATATATAAGAAGACAAAAATAACTATATCCATGAAAACACTCACAGAAATGAACTAATATAAAAGATCAGAACGCCACTAGGTATTTGACACATAAAACAATAAATAGTGAAACAAGAAGAAAGTATAAAAATAGCAAGAAAGAAAGTCTAGAAAAATGCAAGAACTGTACCAATGAGAACACAAACAAAAATGAACTAATGTAAAAGTTAGAAAGCCTCGAAATACTTAACACATAAAACAATGAAAAGTAAAGGAATACGAAAGAAAAAATAGAAGAGGAAGACTAAAATAACTATACCCATGAGACCACTAACAAAAATGAACTAACTAATGTAAAAGAGTCAGAAAGCCACTACGTATTTGACACATAAAACATTTAGTGCTTTGTTATCAGCGCTTATCTCTTGGCTCACGTTGACCAGCCTCCACGCCCACCGCCCTCCACACGCCCACCCTGGCTCCGGCGCACTGTTGACCCAAAGACCTAACAGGGAAAAAATAAGGAAAGAAAAATAGATAAAGAGCGAGAGTGGAGGGAAGAAAAAGACCAGGATAAGAAACTAGAGTAGGAAGAAAGGCAACTTGTTTATATTATACGCGGGCCATTGAGCCTTTTGTTTCAACGATAAATCCTTTCCTTGCTGCCATTACCAGGGCCACTGCCGCTTCCCCCCCCCCTTGTCCATGCCCCCCCTCCCCCGTCGCCCCCGCCCCTCTGCTATAGCTATAAGGCTACGAGGGAACCCTAATTTTTAACCTGGCCTAAAGCGTGGGCTGGAAGGAAAGGCATCATTTTCCTCTTCCTCTATACCCTTCGCATCTTTCTTCTCTCCCTTCCTCATGCACCGTCTTTTACTGGAGCGGTGGCAGCTGTGTGTGTGTGTGCGTGTGTGTGTGTGTGTGTGTGTGTGTGCGTGTGTGTGTGTGTGTGTGTGTGTGTGGTGTGTGTGTGTGAGTAGGCGCTCTCGAGGGTGCCGATGGAAATAGTCTTGGTTTTTGCTAATTGTGGTGGTTGGGAGTAGGGGGACGAAGAGAACATGAGGGTGAAGGAATTCCAGGAAGAAGAGATAGAGAAAGAGAGAGAGAGGAAGAATAGGAAAAGAACAATGACAGCTGCAGAAAGAGAGGAATGAAAGGAATGAAAGGAGAAAGCGAGGAAGGAGGATGAGGAAGAGGAAAAGAAGGACAAGTGATGGAAAGAGAGGGAGAAAATAGAAAGGGAAGAGAAAGAGAACACGAAGAAGAAGAAGGAGAAGGAGGAGGAGGAGGAGGTGGAGGACAAGGATGACTTAGAAAAAAAGAGAAGAAGGAAGAGGAGGAAAAGGAAAAAGAATGAGGCGACCAGTTAAGGATAGCTGTGAGAAGAGAAGGAAAAGGAAGTTGTAAGTTTTGGATACCAGTGAATAGCGAAAGAGTATCAGTAAGGAAAGGGGAGAAAATAAAGATCTGGAAAGGGTATATAGAGGTATAGGGAACGAGACAGGCAAGGAAGAATATCTGCTTAGAGAGTTTGGGAGACGAGAAATAAGAGGGAAGCAGAAGTTTAGGGTGGCAGACGAACGGGAATGAAAATATATAACACGAAGACCTGGGAAGAAAAATGCGACTTACCCCATAAAATATATAGGTAGAAAAAAAATAGAGGGAGAGTTAAGGGATGTGTAAGGATTGATGGAGGAATATAGGTGAAGGAAGGGAGGGAGGGGAACGATATACCAAGTTGAGGAAAAGATTTGGTGAGAAAGAGGGATGAAAAAATAGAGGACAAGGAGAAGACAGAATCGGAAGACATCAGTTGAGGGTAAAGAGGAGATGATAAAAGAGAGAAGGAAAAGAGAGTGAGAAGATGTGAATGGATGAAAAACAAAGGAAAAAAGTGATAGTGGTAAAGGGAAGTTGGAATTGCCTTTAAACGAGCAACAATAGGCTGTGTGGCTCAGTGCTGGCCAGACCTAGCAGCAGCAGCAGCAGCAGCAGCAGTGACGGGGCTTCGAAGTCTCGACACCGTTCGGATCATTTAACTCTGGGTGTTAGTTCGTAGTCGATAATAAATAGGCTCTCTCCCTCGACCCTCCCTCCTTTCCTGCTTCTCTCTCTCTCTCTCTCTCTCTCTCTCTCTCTCTCTCTCTCTCTCTCTCTCTCTCTCTCTCTCTCTCTCTCTCTCTCTCTCTCTCTCTCTCTCTCTCTCTCTCTCTCTCTCTCTCTCTCTCTCTCTCTCTCTCTCTCTCTCTCTCTCTCTCTCTCTCTCTCTCTCTCTCTCTCGGTCTTACTTTCTTCTCTTCTCTTCTTTTTCTTCATCTTCCCTCACACGCCTAGAGACCTATAGACCTACACATCACGGTTAGGTCACCACCATCACCACTAGCATCACCACCAACACCACCATCACCACTAGCATCACCACCACCACCAACATCACCACTAGCATCACCACCACTACCACCATCACCACTAGCATCACCACCACCATCACCACCACTACTATCACCACCACCACCACCACTACTATCACCACCACCACCACCACCACCACCACCACCATCACCACCACCATCATCACCACCACCACCATCAACACCACTACTATCACCACCTCCACCATCACCTTAAACCTTTTTTTTCCATTTCCCGTTTATTTTATTGCAAATGGATTCCGGTAGCGAGGTTGAAAAGGGAGAATTCATCTTTGTTGTTGTCGTTGTTTTTTCTCTCATTCTCCGTATTTTATGGTGTAGGTTATGCATGTATTGTACGAGTAAACTGTAATGGTGATGTGTGTGTGTGTGTGTGTGTGTGTGTGTGTGTGTGTGTGTGTGTGTGTGTGTGTATGTGTGTGTGTGTGTGTGTGTGTTATTCACCAATGGTCTTGTCCACGCGAGCTGGCTCGCGATCGCCAGCTTTCACCCTCTCGGTGCGAGCTTGGAGCTCATTATTACCGATCTTTGGGCAATGCTGGGACCTCACACACCACACACCTCCCATCTCCTTGCTCAAGGGGGACAGTAACCGCCCGAATTTATCAGTGTGTGTGTATGTGTGTGTATGTGTGTGTGTGTGTGTGTGTGTGTGTGTGTGTGTGTGTGTGTGTGTGTGTGTGTGTGTGTGTGTGTGTGAAAGGGAAAAGTAGTAAGTCTTTTGCATATTCATGATAGCTTAAAGTCCATGTTCACTAAAGCAGGATGAATAAAAAACGAACCAAATTTCCGTTCCAAATAATATTCTCAATATTCTCTTCCTGCACAGAAAGTTGAAGACCAGGACTCTCTTCACCGCCAGTAGGGTTGTCTCTCTTCTCCCCTTCGGCACCCTTCGTCTCCTCTTCGTCTCCTCTTCGTCTCCTCTTTCCACCATCCACAAACCAGAAAACTGAAAAATTGGTCCTGTGAAGAATTGTGAAGAATCATAGAACCTCATCCAGAGCGTCTCCTTGGCTGTCAAATGTAAGTATCGTCACCAGCCTCGAATAACATTACATTTACACCTCAACACTTTCTTAGCCTTAACCAAAACTAAATATAACTGACAGAACAATCTTCTTCGTTTTGTAATCTGAAGGACGTACCTGAAAGTTATCTCAGGAAAACAAGATTGAAGTTGAATAGATAGAGAAAAACACCAATAATGAACGAACGAAAGAATAGGAAACATCACCAACAACGTTTCCACCAACTTCCCCCTACAACGAAGGGAGATAATTAGATTGAATATAAATTTCACCCGAGGGCAATTCATCCCATGCTACGCCACCCCTTGAGCCCACAACCCTACCTCCAACAATACAACTTTCGCCTCTATGCCCTTCCTCCCACACACACACTCCTCCTCGACACTCTTGAATTTTTATAACCTGTGTATAGCTCGTGAATTTTGTTACTCAGCGTCAATAGACAAGAAAAGTCACCGCACACTTCCTGAAGGGTTCCTCGCGGCAGCAGGTGGGAAGGCGGCGAGGCGATACTCTTGAGAGGCATTCCAAGTTGAGGTTCTTTGATCAAGGGGCGGGAGCGTCAGGAGCGTCATGGCCACTGAGGTGTGTCTGTTGCGCCGGGATGCTGATGGGGGTGTCGCGTGAATGAGTATTTTACCGTGAAAAAAGAAGGAATATGTCTCGCGTAAACTAAAAATTAAACAAAATAAAACTAAATTTCGGAACACGTAGCTTATTTCAGATGGTTTGAAGCAACACACTGAAACATAGACGAGTTTTCTATTAGTGAAAATTTACTTCGTCTACTAATTCTACTTTTTTAAACTAAATTAGTAGATGAAGTAAATTTTCACTAGTAGGAAACTCGTCCATGTTTTACTCCCTTACTTCTCTCCCATCTCAAATAAGTTACGTGTTCAGAATTTTATTATATTTTCTTAAATTTTTAGTTTACGCGAGATATATTCCTTTTTTTTCTCACGGTAAAATACTCATTCACGCGACACCCTCATCAGCATCCCGGCGCAAAAGACACACCTCAGTAGCCATTTTAGTTTAGCTTACGTTAGATATGAGGGGGTCTCGTGAAAGCTAAATTAGTAGACGAAGTAAATTTTCACTAGTAGGAAACTCGTACATGTTTTACTGTCTTACTTCATCCCCCATCTAAAAACATCTCAAATAAGTTACGTATTCCAGAATGTTGTTTTATTTTGTTTAGTTTATAGTCTACTTTAGATATATCCCTTCTTTTCTCACGGTGAAATACTGCCTCAGTTAAAGTTACGGGGTAATTAATGTGCGAGGGAAAGTTTGCGTTGCCTTGTTATGATTTGAGAAAAACTACTTTGCTACGTGAATCATTGTGACGCAGCTGCCTGGTCGCACAACTGTTTTACATCGCCGAGCCATCACCGAGCAAAGCCTTCATGTTTTATGACAGCTCAAGCCAAAATCAATGACCTCAATTTCAATGTAACTATAGGTGTAAGTGTCAAAATATTCATATGATTATGTACTGGATATGGAAGTGTGTTTGTGTTTGTATATACATATGGGTAGATAGTGCCTACACCGACATAATATGGATGGATAGGTAAATAGATAAACACATATAGATAGATAAGACGACCTATAGAGAGGGAAACACCGAAGGAAGATAGATAGATAGATAGGATAGATATATCAGACTCGGAAGTGTAGTTGTGGCAATAATTTCACTTTTCTATCGTATAAGTTTCTGGTGAGATAAAGTTTTTTAGTGTCGCCTTTTTCAATATAGTTGGTGGACCGCTACATTATATCTGCAAAGTTTCTCCCAAAAAACGGGATCCTATGTATGTACCCGAGGACTTTCTTCACGCTGCCACCCGAGGACACACTGTTCTGTAATGATAGATTCCTTTCTTACGGACTAGGGTACAAAGTGTATTATTCCTTGTGTACTTACAGCTATGGATGTGAAACTTGAAAAATAGCGACGTAAATCATTAGAAAATCAATGAAAAAGCACATAGAACAGTGAAGAGGTTATAGTAGGAAAAGAAAAAACATTGACAGGAGAACAAAATTAAAAAATTAAAAAACTCACGGTAGGAATAAATCTGTGAAAAAATGAAGATAAGCTCAGATTCAATTAAAAGAAACTTGAAACCCCAAACTTTAGCACTTATATCGGGGTTACCTTTCAGAATTTCAGGTTTTCAAAGAGTCACCTGAGTCAGTGAGGCTCAGATGAATCTCCATGGCCAAAGGGAACGGAAGGTGGGCGGGAATGAAGAGGAAGGGAAGGGGAAGGATGAAAGGAAAGATGGAGGGAGGGAGAAAGAGAGAGACAGAAAGATGGAGGGCAAGGGAGGAACCGGTTTTTTCTGCAGCCGCGAGGATTCACTGGATTCGGGAAGTGATGAGCAAGTTTTTTGGTTCAGTAACTTGGGATCTAATAAGACTGTCTTTACGTGGGTTTAAGTGACACAAGATGGCACATGATTCACTCACGTTTAGTTTTACGTATACGTTTCCGACATAAAGTTTGGCACACACACATCAAGGGTTATGTGGCGAACTGAAAACTTCATTACATTTTCAGTTGAATAAAAAGAAACTTCGTTTTGTGTTCAATTCAATTCGAATATCAACTGTAAAATATTTGTCTAAGCTCGCTTCGCTCGCTTAGACAAATATTTTACAGCGCCATTTTTTTATAGCGCCATCACCACATCATTTTTTTTAGAACTTTTTTTTAGAACTTTTTTCAAGAACAATTTAGCACTTTTTTTTCCTTTGTAAAAAGTAAAGAAAATCAAAGAAGGGGATGGTGAAGGTTAGGTTGGGTTAGGTCAGGTTGTAATAGAAGTATTTTAAGGTGAGGGTATTTAAAAAGTTGACTCTAGCCTGTGCGAGCTTGGACACGTTCCACATCTTTAGTGTGGACGTCTATTTCCTAGTTTAACTTCACTCGGTATTCAATTGTGAAATATAAAAATAATTTCGCTGTTTGGTTGTGAAATACAAAAAAATCATTCGGTATTCAGTAAAAACGTAAAATTGTTAGCATATAAACTTTCTTTTTATATCTATTCAATCGAGTTCGGAAAGTTATTAAAGTAAGTGCATATTTTCACGCCCTTGTTAGTATTTTAGTACTTTTCCTCTGTTATTCAACTCACTTCAATGATCAGCTGTAAAATAAAATAAAAACACTTCATTTGGTCTTCAGTTGTAAGAAATTATTAGCATCCAAACTTTCTTTTTATATAGATTCAATTGACTGCCTAAAGTCATTAAAATATATGCATCATTTCACGCCCTTTTTAGTACCAGTGTTATGCTATGAGAGAAGAGTAGTAAGTAAGTAAGTATGTGTTTATTGACCACAATTTCAGTTAAGTACACTTAATGTCAAATCATAAGTAAGAACATAAACTAAAACCGGTTCATTAAAAACAATTATGGTCCATACAGTACACAGTTTTCGAGAAAAAATAATAGACAGCCATAAAGACAACCCACCAGGTGTCTCAGAGGTGCATCCATCACACCCTCATGACCACATTTACCTTTTTCCGTCACACACATTGCTGGGGACACAAAGCAAAAAAATAATTGAATTAGTCACACGGGGGTGGCACGGCGGCCTATCAGAGCCGTGACGCGGTGGACGATCAGGTCAGGTCATCAGGCGACGCTTCATCAACGCTGATGACCTGGTGCGCGGCGGGTGGTAGATCAGGCCATGCAGAGGGTTACTTAATTTCCCTTTGCTAACGATATTGTGTGTGGGTGACGGGTTCTGAAATGTTGATGAAGTGTAGCAATGTTGACAGTATTTTGGTGCTTGCTCTGCTTCTTTGAATGCTGTGTGAAATTACGTGTAAGTATAGATATAGATATAGTTTGATAGATAAGCAGATATATACGTATATGTATGAATATGTGTGTATGTTTGTATACTATATGATATTACATGTAAGGATAGATGGATAGATAGATAGATAGATAAATAGATGGATATGTATGTATGTCTGTGTATGTGTGTGTACCATATAACCTTAGTCAATTCATAAACAATAAAAAATCTTCAGAATAGGCATGCGCGGGTTATACGAATTGTGGTGATGGAAAACAGATGGTGGTGGTGGTGGTGAGGTAGTGGTGGTGGTGGTGTGGTGGTCGTGGTGGTCGTGGTGGTGGTGAAGGTCGTGTGGTGTGTTGAGGACATCAAGAACAGCCTGTCTCACCATAAATTAAGGATGTTAAAAAGTGAATGAGTAATTGATGTGATAAATTGAAATAGCTACACCAAGTTATGAGCAGAAACTTTAATGTGATGGGAATAATGATGATGGTTTATGATAAAAACGATAATGAGGATAATAATGGTTATAATAATGATCATAATTATACGAATATTAATCACGATAATACTAATGATAACTACGTAACAACAACAATAACAATAATATTTTGTAGTTTCATTAATTTTGAAGGACGGGTAAAAATCAAGTTGTAACGTGATTATATTTCCTCATTGGTTGAAGAAATTTTGTACCTCAAGTATTTTCGTGTGTGTGTGTGTGTGTGTGTGTGTGTGTGTGTGTGTGTGTGTGTGTGTGTGTGTGTGTGTGTGTGTGTGTGTGTGTGTGTGTGTGTGTGTGTGTGTGCGTGTGTTTTGTCCTACTTGTTGATATTATCGTGCTCAGAAGAGGAGGAAAGGAAAATAATAATGATTACAATAAATCCATGACCACCAGAATACATTAGTTTCCTCGTCACGAATAGACAACAAACTTAATCCCAATGCTAATCAAGAAGACCGTGAATATAGAACAGGATTAAGGTGGACATAACAGACACAGCGAGAGACACTTGATGATTACCAGCATTAGACAACCATGATTATGTTGCGGATTAGCCTCAGATAATCACATGCACATAATCCCTGCCTAATCTTTGTACTATCTATATTCAAGCAGGACCTCGACGCAGGGCTTATAACAGAAGGTAGAATTACAGAGACGTATATATGAGTGAGTTAAAAGAAAGATAGGTATATGAAAGGATATGATAGTGGTATAGGATATAGGTATAAGATTGATATGCTTTGTTATGTGGAAACCCATTAACCCAGCGAGCTTAACCCCTTGAGGCCCAGAACGTAATTTCCATTGTAATTTGGGTGCCATTAGACGATTTTTAGTGCATATAAGCAATATTTTATAGATATGACCTGTTTATTATCCTTGTCGACTAATAAAGTTGGTATATTAAGTGACTTTTCTTAACTTTATGGCTCGACAACGGACGATTTCATATAGCAAAGGAAAGATCTAGGCGCGAAGGGGTTAATATCATGGGTTTTTTTGTTTAGTGGTAGAAGGATAATTTGCATGTTAAGATTACCTGGGTTCAATTCCACACATTTACTGCACATCTACAAAGAAGAAAAAAATTGGTTTCTCTTTTTAATGTTTTGCGATGTGTTCTTCATAGATCTTTAAACATGAGCATTAGACCAGCACAGCAAATACACACACCCACACACACACACACACACAACCACACACACACACACACACACACACCACACACCCACACACACACACACACACACACACACACACACACACACACACACACACACACACACACACCACCACACACACACACACACACACACACACACACCACACACACACACACACACCACCCACACACCACACACACACACCACACACACACACACACACACACACACACACACCACACCACACACACACACACACACACACACACACACACACACACACACACACACACACACACACACACACACACACACACACACACACACACACACACACACACACACACACACACACACACACACACACACACACACACACACACACACACACACACACACACACACACACACCAACACCACCACACACCACACACACACACACACACACACACACACACCACACACACACCACACACAACACACAACACACACACACACACCCACAACACCACACACACCCACACACACACACACACACACCACACGATGAATGTTTAACAGGAATCCTACGTTGCGTGAACCAAAGCGGAATATTGAGTTTAAAGCTTATTATATATTCGGGTGAAGAGTGGCGAGTAGTAATGCAAGCTTATGTGTATGTAGATGTGTATGTGTGTGTGTGTGTGTGTGTGTGTGTGTGTGTGTGTGTGTGTGTGTGTGTGTGTGTGTTTTGGTGTGTGTGTGTGTGCTCATCCTACACTTAACTAGCTTATAATATCCAAAAAAAGCCCCAAAACTGGTGTGAAAAGAAATGAAAATAGTGGTACGCATACTGAGCAAACCAATGAGACCAGCGGGACCAGAATGCGACAGCCTCAACTTTATTATAGAATGTCCTCGTATTTGGGATCATCGTCACGAATGCCTTTCAGGTGAAAATGGTCCGGCCGGGCTTTTACTTTTGAAATATGTTGTGTTTTTCACTTCAAACTGTTCGTTTCCCAAGTATTTTTCTGCTGTTAGAATTTTCGAACAAAAATTTTAAAACTATCATAGTCATGTTTTTGTGAAATTGGTTGAAATTGAAATAGTAAATAATAAAAAAAACGTGTATTATGATTTTTTGCATTTTTAGGGTGATTAGCACTCGCCCAGATGGACCACTCAAAACTTTAAAGGGCCACTTAGAAAATAATTGGAAGACAGAAAGGCGCAGCAAGTCCCCGGGTGAAAACAGTCTTTTTGCTCGTAATCATAAAGATGAACGAAGAACAATAACAGTCATAACAGTGCTGATGATAATGATAACAATAGTGATAATGTTGATAATGATAAAGATAATGATAATAGTAATAATAATAGGAATGATAATGATAATAACAATAACAATAATAGTAATGACAAGTAGCCATGCAATAGTACAAACAACATTGAGCAATAATAATATAACTGCCATGACCACGTAGCGCGCGCGCGCACACACACACACACACACACACACGCCACACACACACGCACACACACACACACACACACACACCACACACCCCCCCCACACACACACACACACGCACGCACCACGCACGCCGCACCACACACACACACACACACACACACACCACCACACACCACACACACACACACACACACACACACACACACACACACACACACACACACACACACACACACACACACACACACACACACACACACACACACGAGAGAGCTAGGAGCAACATAAGCAGGCCAGTAAAACAAACAAACGTCGCTAACCTAACCATTTGCCTGTTGACAATCGTTGAGGCAAGCGAGCAGAAACACACACTATTGGAATGTGAAGTAAAATAAATGGTGTGGAAGAATGTTTCAAAACTAATTTCAAGTCTTTTAACCTGATTAAGAGCGACTGAGCCCCATTAGGCCTTGGTCAGGACGCTGCGACCTCGTTTTCCTGAAGGCGAAGCTGAAGAAGGGTGGCAGAGGAGAGGAGTCAAAGGAAGTGGAGGAGGAGGAGGAGGAGGAGGATCAGGGAGACTTGTGAAAGGTGGAGAAGGAGGAGGAGAAGGAAGACTGGTAAAAGGTGGAAGAGGTGGGTGGAGGAGGAGGAGAAGGGAGACTGGTAAAAGGTGGAGGAGGAGGAGGAGAAGGGAGACTGCTAAAAGGTGGAGGAGGAGGAGGAGGAGGAGGAGGAGGAGGAGAGGAGGAGGAGGAGGAGGAGGAGGAGGAGGAGGAGGAGGAGGAGGAGGAGGAGGAGGAGGGAGACTGGTAAAAGGTGGAGGTGGAGGAGGAGGAGGAGGGAGACTGCTAAAAGGTGGAGGAGGAGGAGAAGGGAGACTGGTAAAAGGTGGAGGAGGAGGAAGAGGATAGAGAAGGGAGACTGGTAAAAGGAGGAGGAGGAGGAAGAGGATAGAGAAGACTGGTAAAAGGTGGAGGAGGAGGAGG
>JACEEZ010004665.1:85000-87500 GCA_016584305.1 Chionoecetes opilio | reverse complement strand
AATCGCTCAGCCGCCCTCAAACAGCTGTCCAGGAAGTAATAGCAGCTGAGGAAAAGGTCGGAAGGAGGAAAGGAGGGAGACTGGGAGGGACAGGAAGGAAGGCAGGCAGGGAAAGAGACGAATAAGGAGAATGTATGGGTGTTATTGAGAGAGAGAGATAGAGAGAGAGAGAGAGAGAGAGAGAGAGAGAGAGAGAGAGAGAGAGAGAGAGAGAGAGAGAGAGGCACTAGCAAGGACACTCAGCATTACGGGTCGCCAATGCATTCAGACAAGCGTGGTGTAATGCGACTTGAAAACGTAAAGCAAACGGAGTGAACATGAAGATCGCCTTTGTCCAACCTCGCCTTTCACCTCCATGGACGATATTTCCAAGGTCAATCATAGAGATATATAAGTGACCTTGATGTTACTCTCATTATACGAGCATTTACGTACCATATTGATTCTTTACTTTATCATTATTATTACAAGTATTGAAATCTAAGTTAATGCGATGATGTTAAAAAAATAGTGATTGTTGGTTCCTTATATTACGTGTTCCCTGGTTTTTATTTTAGTTTAGTCTTTTTCTTTCTCTCTTAACCATTAAATTCTGGAAATATGTCTCTCATTCTCAATTTCTACCTTCCAATGACTTAAAATATTTCACGAGAGGAGTAGCTATCAAGACAACACCAAAAATATACTATTCAAATCTATCGGAACAATTTACATCGTCTATTTAATTCACCCTTTTACTGCTAAGCGCGTCTGTAGTCTCGTCTGTAAATGTCGAATGACACTTTACCAGGATTTTTTTTAACTGAGTTTTTTTTTACGTTTACTCTTTTACTTTAACTCCTCATGAGGTTGAAAAAAATAGTGAAGAGAAATGTAGAATTGTGTGTTTGGTAAGATGGTTTATTTATTTAAGAATGACACGAGTGTGATTTTATACACTGAGGCTTTTACTTAGGTTTACTCTTTTACTTTTACTCCTCGTGATGTTAAGACAATAATAAGGAGGAATGTAGTTCGGTAAGATGTGTGTGCAAGCTGGGTAATGTGTGTTCGGTAAGATGCTTTATTCCCTCCTCCGAGCTCTCCCTTCCCCTCCCACCCTGCGGCGTCCTCCTATCCCCTCCATAATTCCTCATCCTACCTTAATCTCACTTTGCTATTCTCTCCATAACTCTCGTGTTCCATCAGCCCCCCTTCATCCCTTGTTCACTCCCTACTTACCCCTTTTCACACCCTTCACTCTGTCTCAACCTCCCCTTATTTCTTATTTCCCCTTATTTCTCTCTCCCCTTCTCTTTGTTTTTATCCTTAATTCCTTCTTTTTCCTTTTTCCTTCCTCCCATTACAGACACACGCAAGAAAATCCCCGGGGGAAATCCTAAAAAAAACGTTTTTGGTGTAAATCTTTAAAGAACATTCGTGGTATTTAAAAAAGAATTACGACCCCCATAAAAAAAGGCTCATGAATGTATCTGAATAGCTAAGTCACCTTTTTCTTCTCTTCTACGAGGATATTATCTTTAGTTTATTGATTATTTATATATCTAGGGATTTGATATATTGTATAGTAATATATGGCATCGTTTTAGGCCTTTCCCCAGTACCCTGAGGCTTAGTGAAAAGGAATATACATAATTTTTTAAACTTTAGTGGAAATCTCCTCTCCTCTCTCTCTCTCTTCTCTCTTTTCTTCTCTCTCCTCTCTCTTCCCCTCTCTCTCTCTCTCTCTCTTCTCTCTCTTTTCTCTCTCTCTCTCTCTCTTTTCCCCTCTCCCCTTTTCCTCTTCTTCTTCCCCTTATTTCCCTTCCCATCTGCGTACCCTTTCCCTTTTTGATTTTTTTCACCCGGGGATCGGAGTGAACGAAGCTTGGTTTTTCTGGGTCTTTTCATATAGAAATTTGGTCTGTTTTTTCTCTGCCTTGGGGAAAAAGTTTCTCGGTGATGGTGATGGGGTTATGACGTGTTTGTGAGATGGTGAATTATGATGGTTCATGATAGAGTAAGAAGAGTTCTACCTGTATCTTTTGTTATGTTTGTTGGTTTCAGTGCTAGTTAAGTTGAAAGGGGTAGGAGAAGGAACTAAACCTTGTATTTGCTTCGATAAGGGATGTATTACAATCTTTGTTATCATTACGTGTGAGTGTTAGTAACTTAAAGGAAAGATTTTAACTACCCTTTCCCCTTTTATATACCCATAACATACAATCCAATGGGCAAACATTTTGAACAAAAATTTTTGATCCATTTCAGTTGTAACCAATGAGGATTTTTTTTTTAACACAAAGAAGCTCCTAATAATTAATAACTGTTACTGCATTATTACAAACCCCTTGATGGATAATGGAACCAAGCAATCCATCAAACGCATTATCCACCAAGAGCTCACTCCATCCCATAATTCGCAGGAAAGTGGTTACGAGGGTGAGTGGTTAGGCTCACCATTAGGCGTCATCTGTATAGGTAATGGTCATTCACCTGCCTTGCCTTAATGGGAGGCTCT
>JACEEZ010004665.1:50000-80000 GCA_016584305.1 Chionoecetes opilio | reverse complement strand
TGGTGCGGTATGTAAGGTACGTAAGGTCTGGTGCAGTGTCTAAGGTACGTAAGGTTTGGTGTGGTGTCTAAGGTACGTAAGGTTTGGTGCGGTATGTAAGGTACGTAAGGTTTGGTGCAGTGTGTAAGAAACGTATGGTTTGGTGTGGTGTGAAAGGTACGTAAGGTCTGGTGTGGTGTCTAAGGTACGTAAGGTTTTGTGTGGTGTCTAAGGTACGTAAGGTTTGGTGTGGTGTGAAAGGTACGTAAGGTTTGGTGCAGTGTGTAAGAAACGTATGGTTTGGTGTGGTGTCTAAGTCACGTAGTTTGGGTGGTTCTAAGGTACGTAAGGTTTGTGGGTATTAAGTAGTAGTTTGTGCAGTGTGTAAGAAACGTATGGTTTGGTGTGGTGTGAAAGGTACGTAAGGCTTGGTGTGGTGTCTAAGGTACGTAAGGTTTTGTGTCGGTGTCTAAGGTACGTAAGGTTTGGTGGTGTGAGGTATAGGTTGGTGCAGTGTAAACGTATGGTTTGGTGTGGTGTCTAAGGTACGTAAGGTTTGGTGTGGTGTCTAAGGTACGTAAGGTTTGGTGCGGTATGTAAGGTACGTAAGGTTTGGTGCAGTGTGTAAGAAACGTATGGTTTGGTGTGGTGTCTAAGGTACGTAAGGTTTGGTGTGGTGTGAAAGGTACGTAAGGTCTGGGTGTGGTATGTAAGGTACGGAAGGCATGGTGTGGTGTGTATGTAGGTAGAGTACTTAAGGTCTGGTGTGTGTGTAAGTAAGGTGGTGTAGTGTGTGTGGCGTGATGTAATGTGTTGTGTTGTGTAAGGCCAGCAGCGTCCTCATGCAGGTGCAGATTTGCAGATATTTCTCCCTCGTTCATTGAGCGTCCAGAAAATTGCTAACATTACTCACTCCTGTATTTTTTGTGCCTTCACTTCCCTCCCCCTCTCCCCCCATTTTTTTTTCTTAGTGGTACGGTGAGCGATTAAAGGTGAGTTTCAGACTAAACTAACTGTGTGTGTGTGTGTGTGTGTGTGTGTGTGATGTGTGTGTGTGTGTGTGTGTGTGTGTGTGTGTGTGTGTGTTGTGTATGTGTATGTGTTGTGTGATGTGTGTGTGTGTGTGTGTGTGTGTGTGTGTGTGTGCGGGCGGATGCGAAGCTGAAATTTGGGAGGTGCAAAAGATTTATATACCATGAAACTGTCAATTTAATCACATATAAAACGTAATTAGCTATGGATTCTAGCAATTCTATTTTTTTATTGAGTGATACTTCTTTTCAACTCAAAAAATGCTTTAAAATGTTTCCAATGCTTAGAGTTGTTTTATTCTTTTTAGTTCAATTATTCAGACGAGTGAATCGAATCAAGGTTTGATCGGACAAGAAAGTTACGCTATTGAGACTTTGATCTCGTAAGAACCTTCAACAAAGTCTTGGAAGGTGAATGCATAAAGTTCTCATCTGTGTTCCCTGCGCGGAGAGCTGTCGACGTGCGGGAGTTAGATTCTGAAGTCAATCTCTGACTTTAAATTTCCTTCGGATTGCCAAGGGAAGCATTCACCTCATGCTATTAGTGCGGAAACTGAGCTCATATATTTTTGGGTCAGCCGAGCTACCAGACGGCGACCTAAAATTAATTCCTCGGCGTGCTGTAACCTTGAACGAGTCGCCGGGCGTCTAAGGATTTTCGGTTCACCGGGAAAGAATCATCGTGTTGGTATATAGGAAGGATCGGCGCATTTTAAAGGAACTATACAGATTTTCGGTCCAAGTAGGAGGATCAAAGAGCATTCCCTTGAGGCGGCAGCAGCTGGTTGGCTGATCTTCCCCTTCAAACGACTTTTTCCCCCTGCCATCGTTAAATACGCAGTCCTCGAGGGTTTAGGAGCAGATTTGTTTCGCCAACAGCTACCCACGAGGCGGTGCGGCCCATGCTGCAACATCCTGTTCATCTAGCCGCGTCTCGGTCCCAGGGTGTTCCGTCTGCTAAAAAGGCGTCTGATTCAGTGATTCAGCTTGGCCGACGCCGTGAAGGAAATTACAAGCACGTGTATCCAGACTGTGGACAAAACTGTCATCTCATAGTCTTGTTGGAGGCAACGTAAAGATCAGCAAGATTTATTCAATTGATACCGAGAGAATTGATTTTCACGCGTCTGCTGTCACAAAATGACGAAATACAAGATACAAATCCAACAATTGTACACGTGATTGATTTAATTTTATAAAGAATGAAGCTTCATATTTCCACGTAGAATATGTATATAGACGCATCATTTGATCTACCGAAAAAAGACACATTTGAAGGAAACAGCAGTCTTGCCATCGAGCTGTTCTCCAAGCAGGGAGTCTCCCCCCCCACCCCCACCCCCGCCCACCTGCTGTCCTCCAGCAAACATAACATTGATATGCACCCTCCCGCCCTTGGCTGGCTGGAATACACAACAGAAGTAGGGAAAGCCAGATGCTGAGGATCAAAAGGAACACAGTTTTGCTCGGCATGGTGACGGTGGCCATTTAACCTAAAGGGTGAATATCCATAATATGTAAGTAGACGGACAATGAGTTGGTTCAAATTACTTTTATAATGACTGTGATGCAGAGGTCTGACTTACGTGCATTGGTTCTCCTACCATATTACCTGCTACACAATAGCTTGCATAATGTTATGTTTCATGAGAACACAGCAAACATCGCTGGCGGCCGTTCGCCAGACTGAGAAAAATGTAGAAATATTGACATATGCTCCAGTCACTACAATGTCAGGCGATCACGAAACCCGAGTATGAACACTTGTGGAGCTTTGATACCAAGTGATGCTCAAAAGATATGTGAAACGAAAAGATTATGATGTGCTTTTAGTAAAGTGGATTCAGTTACATTGTATCCGCGATGTGAAAATTCAACATTCTCTTAAAAGTGACTGAACCTAAGCTCCATCCCAAGAGTGGCGTTTACTTTACATATAAATGACAGAATAATGCATATTTCTTGATAGCACTGTATGTGTAATTTTCAAACTAAGCTTGCCAGTATAGTGGATCTACATATTCATACTGTATCAATAAAAACACATATTTCATATATTCTTAGTCCTTCACATCTATTAATTTTCTCACCAGACCAGGTTTATGAAGAAAAAAAATCCCTGGTGATAAAGAGTGACAGTAATACCGTGCGAAAACAGACGCGGCGTGAGCTATATTCCCGCGACTCAGCTGAGTTTTACAATCCTCCTCTGCAAACCAGACGTCGAGCGACGATCTTTATTACCATCAGTGTTAAAGCTCGAATAGAAAGGATTCCTTGGATTTATCACAGAGGCAATGAAACTCACCAGCTACATGCGTCACGGCTAACCTTGGACTCACAGTTTTCCTCGACTATCTCATGCAGCATCTAACTCGCTCTCACACACGCCATAAGAACATAAGAAAATAAGGAAGCTACAAGAGTCCGTGAAACATAAACGTGGTGGTTCCTGTTACTTTACACTACCTACTTCCACCTTTCAGCCCCATCCATGAAATTATCTAACCTCCTTTCAAAACTCCCTATTGACTCCGCACTAAATACCTGATGACCAAGTCCATTTCAATCATTTACCACCCTATTTGTGAACCAGTTTCTCGCCATGCATTGCAGTTTACATTACCCACGTCTTCGCCCATGCAGTGTCTGTCTGTATAGCACCAGAGGCAACATCCTCGGTGTTGCCACGCTGAAGACTCACCTACACCCACCCAGCAGACCTCTTCATTATATGATGCACCTCGCGTCTCACCGTGTTGGGCGCCGCTGGTCGCTTCCCCCGTCATTGTTTCACGAGCCTTGTTTACTAATCTCGTTCCTCTCTCCCACTCCGCGCCGAGCAGCCAGACTAACACGTGCCATTTATTTTTTCGGGTGGTCGTTCTCAAGGTTTATGGACAATATTTCCTGGTGCATAAATCAATTATCCCTGATTTCAACCCTGAGTCAGAGAGAAAAAAACTTCATTCCCACAACGTGAAGTTTCTGAGGAAAATCCCTGAGGAATAAGGGCTCCACGGTAAGCTGACCCAAATGTTGGCTCTATGTGTTATACTTACTGTCCTTAACACATCTGTTTAAATTTAAATGAGTGCCGATCCTTACTTTGCCTACATGGCCGATATCAAATTTCAGGTTCTTGAGAAAAACTAAGTCCAGTAGGGTTAGGTTAGGTTAGGTTAGGTCAAGTTAGGTTAGGGCAGGTTAGGTTAGTGCACAGCACGAGGGACTCGAGGAGGGGTGCTAGGTTAGGTCTGTAGAGTTTTGTCATCTTTAGAATAAAGGCTCAACCTATCTTCTTCTTCTTCTTCTTATAGCCAACAAGCTTGGGGACATGGTGGGAAACCGGGGATTTTGGATGGGAGAGCACACATATAAGGGAAATATGGCCCCGATAAAGTCTATGAACTAGGGAAATTTCCCTAGTTTATGATTTTTTTTGTGGGGGCCATATTTCCCTTATGTGTGTGCTCCCCCACCCAAAAACCCCGGTTTCCCACCATGTCCCCAAGCTTGTTGGCTATAAGAAGAAGAAGAAGATAGGGGGTGGAGCCCTTGTTCTTAAGATTTACCGTTTCTGAACCTGAACTTAATCCTCTCGCACCGAGGACACAAGGTCAGTCTGGTCCGGGAGGTAGAATTCCGCGATATATTGGACGTAAACTCCGTCACGACTTATCAGCGTCCTTGGTATGTACTACTGTATTGTTGTACAGAGAGAGAGAGAGAGAGAGAGAGAGAGAGAGAGAGAGAGAGAGAGAGAGAGAGAGAAGAGGGAGTTCGATAGACAGACAGACAGAAACCCAGACAGATTATCTTAAAAGAGTTTCATTTAACCCCATGATATACAAGGTTAACAGGGCCCGCAGAGTCACATGTGTTTATATGGATTTCCTGTTGACTCATAACACTTCTATTTAGCGAATATGTGTGTTGTAGAAGCGGATCAAAGTGATTAGTGATTGTGAAATGTGATGACTCTCTAAAGGTGAAGTTTTCGTGGTACCATTTTTTTTTCTGATCTCAAAGAATATTTTTGATGAACAACATGCTTACATATTTGCTCTTCCTCAATTTAGTTCATTAGCACTGTTGTTGTTTATCCTGTAACACTCGAAGCAAACCTGTCATAATAACGTCAATGCCCTTCTGGATAAGTGTTAATTGTACTGCTGGTGATGTGTATTAATTATCATCTCTAACACACTCATCATTGTTATCGGTCATCATCATCATCATCCTTAGTGTCATTATACCATTATTATCGTTAATGTGTAACTGCTATTGTTATTATTATTATTATTCATTATTATTATTATTATTATTATTATTATTATTGTTATTATTATTGTTATTATTATTATTATCATTACCAAACTCATCATCATTACAGTTATTATTAGTATTATTTATGCAGTAAGATTGAAACACCGAGAGATACATATCACTTATCAAAACCGAAATGAATACCTAAATGCATGATGGCTACTGAGCTTCCTGTCGAGGTTGAAGGAATTAATTTGCCACAAACAGCGTGTAAATACCACTTGTTTTCAGTCATGTCCAGAGCGATGCAGGACAGACACTCGAAACACAACTCCAAAACTCCAAACTGGTAAACTAATCTATATATATACGGCAACATTGTACCATTAATTACCGCATGACCATTGTACATCACCGTGAGAGATGATATTTAGGAACTATTTAATGTTGTTTTGCGAGTGAAGTCTTTGTAACACACACACACACACACACCACACACACAAAGCACAGAACTTAGCAGAGTTATGTGTTAGTCGTGTAATGTAGCAAAGGTGTAACAAACGTTTATTTATTTATTTATTTATTTTTTTTTTTTTTTTTTACGTTGTAGCCTATAGCGCCTGTAGGCATATGGAGAGTCTTGATGTTGGTCGAACTCGCCCGTTGGTGGCGCAGGCTGGATTTTTATAGTGACACCTGTGGTCCCAGGTGAAGATCTCATTTTCTATGATGTTCTTGATCTCCAGGTTAGGCGCATGCAGACCCTAGAGTCCACCGTCACACTCGCAATCGGCAGACAGGTATACGCTGCATGTGGGTTGCTTCGGTCACTCGACGATGGCTTTGACAGTTGCTCCTTGGTGAGACTTGAACTCGGGACCTTCTGCTCCCCTACCAGGCTCTTGAAAGAGTTGCCCCCGGCAGGATTCGAACTCGGGACATTGAGTTCAGCACTCCAAGACGCTAACTACTTGGCCATCGCCTCCCCCAAATTGTCAAATTTATTGTCACAAACGTTTATTTATTGTCACATCCTGAAACCTCACACGCTTTGCCCTCCTACCTTACCCTCTTTCTATCCTCAGCAAGGTTATTTGTAGTCCAGCCTCCACCACTTAGCCATCGCCTAGCACATTCCTACCTACTTGTCTCTCTTCATTTATCTCATTCACAGGTGTCACTATAAAAATCCAGCCTGCGCCACCATCGGGCGAGATCGACCAACATCAAGATTCTCCATATGCCTACAGGCGCTATAGGCTACAACGTTAAAAAAAAAAAAAATAATAATTAATACTTCATGCCTCCCTTCATTTATCTATTTATTGCTTCATGCCTCCCTTTATTTATCTATTTAATACTTAATAATTTCATTTATGTCATGTTTTTAATTAATTTTTGATGCAGAGGTCTTAATGCTTTCCTTTCCCTCTCCTCCCACCACCTAGCTAGCAAACTTTAGAACAGACTGTCTGGCTCTGATTCTGTCTTTTCAACTTTTCAGGATAGTTCCAAGTCATATCCAAAATTCAGACTTACATAGACTCTGAGTTCCTCTTACTAAGTCGTTAACATCACGCTCTTTGTAGGACATTTACTTGCATCTTCATACACTCACACCTTTCCAAACACACATCACACATTTGTATTAACGGAGGTAAATAAATATCTCCCTCGACTCGACACTCGACGCACCCAAACACTGCTCGATTCCCTCCCGGCTTCCCACCTGCTCATGTTACCTTTGACAGAGCAAAGAATCTCGTCTGAGTGTGTTAGTGGGCGAGGTCTCCATGTTCCTTTGCAATAGTGAGAGAGAACATGAGAGGTGGCACAGCGGGGAGGGAGATAGGGGAGAGAGGGAGAGAGAAGGCGAGAGATGGAGAGGATGATTGATGGCATGGAAAAGAGGAAGATTGAGGTGGGGAAAAGTGATGTTGGGTGATGTTAGTGGAGGGAAGGTGGAAGAGGTAGAGGATAGAGGGAAATAGAACATACTGAGGAATAATTACGTATGCATGAATGAATGTATGTTTGTTTATGTATTAGAGGCTATGTGAAGGACCAACAAATTCATGCTGTGAATGCGTTAATGAATACAAAGCACACGTGAGTAGGTACGGGTTGTTATACTTGATATTGTTACATTTACAGCACAATGCATCATACACACGCTCGAGGTATTCCCACTCAGAGCCTCGTAACATATATTGAATTGAATATACACGCACAATGGTCAGCACATGCAAACAACACACACACACACACACACACACACACACACACACACACACACACACACACACACACACACACATACACATACACATACACGCAGTCACACACACACACACACAGTCACACACACACACACGAAGGAAAGACTAGATAAAAGTAAATACGGAGACGGAACCACACGAGTATAGCTCAGGCCCTGTAAAATACACCAAGGTAAATACAATTAAGTAAATACACACACACACACATACACACACACACACACACACACACACACACACACACACACACACACACACACACACACCACACACACACCACACACACACACACACACACACACACACACACACACACACACAAACAACACACAACACATACGCACGCACGCAACCACACAACACACACCACACACACACAACACACACACACACAACACACACACACACACACACACACACACACACACACACACACACACACACACACACACCACACACACACACAACACACACACACACACTCACACACACACACACACACACACACACACACACACACGTATACTCTCCTCAGGGATCAGCGGTGGAAGAAATCGGGTTTATTGGGGAAAGAAAGAAAGGCGGCAACAGCTGATTCTTGAGAGACTTGAGGAAAAGGAAACACAAACTGAGGAAGGTGTAAACATAGAAGGGAAGCTACACTGATATATCGTCTTTCTTTTATAAATAGGAGTCTTTTCTTATCTTCTCCTTCTCTTTCTTTTCTTTACAGGAACTACCTCGTGTAGGTTTCGCGGCTTCTTGTAGCTTCCTTATTTTTTTATGTTCTCATAGTATCATTATTACGCAGGGAGAACAGGTGCTCCTACCAAAGTAAAGATTAGAGTTCTCTACTCCCCATGGTCATTTCGGTCTTTTTCTTTGCCTCGGCCTTTTCTCCCAAGAGTGACATTATGCCTGGGAACCCTCCTCCTCGTGCCCCCGACCCTTCCTTGTTTGGGCAAGACTCTTAGCTTGGTTCTTGCGGAGTTTAATGCATCAGTGGCGGCTAACACTTGATATGGCCTAAAATACATCAGTCTAAATATTTATAATGCATTCACGTTTTTTATGTGTGTTCTCTTTTACTGTGGCTCTCCTAATCAAATATTTGAATCAGATTAATACTTTAGATCTCAAATATCATAATTAATCACGAATATTGCTCCAGCAGAGGTTGTTTTCATCCAATCCCATTTTGCATCCTGATTGAGATAAAAATGTATTATATGAATTATTTCCTCACTAATGATGTTGTTAGAGGAAGATATTGACTTCCAGCAGCGCAGCATAATGATTTTTTTTATGATAGATGACCATCACCTACGAATAAGCCTTCAGTATAGATTATTTGATACACTATTTCGGTGTTTCAGTTATTCGTTTTTTTTTTTTTAGATTAAAGGGCCAAACACCAAACACCTATACTTTAAATGATCTCTCTCTCTCTCTCTCTCTCTCTCTCTCTCTCTCTCTCTCTCTCTCTCTCTCTCTCTCTCTCTCTCTCTCTCTCTCTCTCTCTCTCTCTCTCTCTCTCTCTCTCTCTCTCTCGCAAGAATACTTCATCAGTCGCCGCTCTCATCCCTCGTGAAGAAGTTTCATACATACACATAAACTCTATTCCAAACTCCATTCAACACCTTCATCTCAGTTTCCTCCCAGCGGCATTCGGCTGATTCCCTCTGCATAAGAATTAATTAACATGTCTATCAAAGCCTGATAAGCACACGGCAGGAGGACTGAAATATGTGCAAGGGAAAGGTATATAATAAGCTCATCAGGGCAGCAGCAAGGGGATTCAGGTAACCATGGTAAATTAGTCGATAGGAGAGATGAAGCAGAGGGCCAAAGGCGAGAGTAGTAAAAGAAACACAACTGTTGCTCATGTTCCAGCCTGTGCTGTATTTTGTCTTTATTTATTTCAGTTATTTTTAGGTTTATGTACAACGCTCTAGTCTCTCTCTCTCTCTCTCTCTCTCTCTCTCTCTCTCTCTCTCTCTCTCTCTCTCTCTCTCTCTCTCTCTCTCTCTCTCTCTCTCTCTCTCTCTCTCTCTCTCTCTCTCTCTCTCTCTTGGTTAATAGTGATAACTCTTAAAACTTTCCAGAATGTAGTTTGATATCTTAACCACGCATAAGTAGAATGTCTTATAGGGAATGTCAAACTATTTTTTCTATTTCAGGAAAGGCAAAATCCGAGAAGAGGAATGACATGTGACATGTAACACGCCGGTCATCCCCTGAAATAATTTTCAGAAGAGGCAGACGATGCGAAGACAATGGTTCAACTTGTGCAAAACCAGAGGGCGAGTCATGAAAACTGATATATGAATGACTTCCTAAGAGTAGATACGTATTAGATGTCAGTGGTATGAATTAGAGAGTTTGATACGGCATACAAACGATCGCAAATGACACCCTTCAGTATAGCCTTACATACCCATTTACAAACCTTTTAAGAAAGAAATTAAAGAAAAAAATGTGAATGATAGCTAATCGCACTCAAATTCGGCCGTCAAGGATACGAACCAAAGCCTCTGTAGATCGGCGTCCATGAATCAACCAATCCACCAGCTCAGCTCACACTTTAGCTACGTAACATATATATGAAAAATAGTTCATTAGATTGTTAATTGGACACTTTAAGGTAACACCCATCATGACGTAGCAGCATTGTAAAGAAGAGCTATCAGGGGGCCGGTAGGAGGGCTGGATTGGGGCCTTACACACATACCAATCTTATGATAAATAGCAACAATATTGATCGTCTATAGTTCAGTTGCCATTTTCATCCCTACTTCCTATTCAAGACTGATAGAGGTATTCGTCTTCATCTTGTTCCCAGCCACACCTACGTCCTCGCCCTCGCTGAAGGGTTGTTAAATGTAGGGAGTCACTTGTGAGTCGGTGTCTAATGATTAATATATTGCCTTGGTTCCGATCATCAACAAGTATAAGATGAACGGTGGACCATACGCTTAGCTTTAATCTCTCTCTCTCTCTCTCTCTCTCTCTCTCTCTCTCTCTCTCTCTCTCTCTCTCTCTCTCTCTCTCTCTCTCTCTCTCTCTCTCTCTCTCTCTCTCTCTCTCTCTCTCTCTCTCTCTCTCTTTCAAAGTCAGAGTGACCACATAAATTTACTACTGGCGACAAAATTAAGCTGTCGATTAGTTTAAAGCAATACAAAAGCTGAAGGTCCGGCAGTCATTCATTTATTTTAATGTATGTGTATGGGCTGCATATTTATATTGTGATGTAACCAGCAAATTGTATTAAGATTAAGAAATAATGCTCTGGTACCCAGAGCATTTTTTAAGTAAATCTTACTGGGCGACATTCCTTGGATATCCAGAAGGGTGGTAGTAGGCATACCTGTTAAACTATAGTTTTTTGGAATCATCTTCCCCATTTCGTATGTTGTGTGACCCCTCCCCTCCCTTTCCATGCTGCGTTTATGAATCTTCCAGTAACACCAACAAAATTTCACTGCGCAAACAATCGACGGGGTATATATGGCGGCACAAGATTATACAGACAGTAAAAGAAGAAATATATATATATATATATATATATATATATATATATATATATATATATATATATATATATATATATATATATATATATAAATAATGATCATATGCAGTAATAAGAAGCACTTCCGGATCTTACACATACAGACATGATGAGCCATTACATCCAGGAAGGATTTTATGAAGAAATATCTTGTTGTTCAGTAGCTTAAAAATGTCCTTACTGGGCGACAGTTTTTCATCACCGGGAGACATTTTGGTCGCCCAGTTAGCATGTTAAAAAATGCACTGCTGGTACCTTTTACTTCATGAATAGATTCGAAACGTGAACCGAAACTGTCGTTCATAGATAATCATCTACTTATTTTTCTTCCTGACGTTTCATAGAACACTTCAGATACTTATAAAACGTTCGAGCTTAGTGGGGAAGAAATGTCCAGGTTACTCATTGTGCTAATATAGAAGAAGAAATGTGTTACTCCTCGCCTCCTCTAATAAGATGATGTTCGAAATCACATTGTTGGCTCTGAGACGAGAGAGTCGGAGTTTTGAAAAAAAAAAAAAAAATCAAAGCAGTCCCCAGCGGTTGAGGTTGTCAGTGTGGTTGGCAGCTGAGGCTCCAGCACAGGCTACGTGATAATAATGTGTGTTATGCAGGAGCGGGTATGCTTGATTGAGCTAGGTAGGCTGTTGAGTTTGCTATATAGTTATGCCCCCCCCCCCCCAACTGGCCACGTCTGACGTATTCTGTATAATGCTCTAATACCCACTACTGATCTGATCTTAGAATATGCCCTGATACCCTTCTATGTGGCATCAGAATGCCTCCGCTCGCCTAGTGCCCCCACATACTCAGCTGTGCCCCCTCAGGTGCCCCCCAATGATAAATACCTATAGCCACGCCACTGCTAACAAAGCAATCCAGTCCTTTAATAACCCACAAACTACGTAGCAGAAAAAAATATATATCCTACCCACAATCCTTTGCGACGTTGTTAACGAGTACGAAGCACTAACGAACCCTATCAATATAAACTTTATAAACCCACTACAAAACCATACCAACACTATTACTAACTCACATTTACTAACATTTAAGACTTAGATAACGTTACAGGTCAATATTTATTGGTCAGAGGTCAACAGGTAAGGACTTGAGAAGGAAATAAGGGAAAGGTTTGGTGTTTCGAAGTAGTGTTGAGTTCCTTGAGTAATCCGATATTAGCGACAGACGAGAGCGAGCCGGCGATCCAGCAGGGTGTGTGTGCAGGCAGCTGGGAGAAGGAAGAGGATTTTTGGCCAAGCAACGCTTTATTTTGTTGCTTTTCTTCATACTTCTGCAGCGTAAGGTAATAGAGAGAGAAAGGGAGGGAGTGGGAGAGAGAAAGAGGAATGAATGGGCAGTAGCGGATCTAGGGAAGATCTCATTGGCCACCCCATATTTGAGTCAGAGGTCTAATGAAAATTCAACTACTTCTTTTTAATGCCTATGTCATGGCCACCCCACACTAGATGAAATAGGTATAGGGTGGTAAATCATTGGAATGGACTCAGTAAACAGGTAGTCAGTGCGGAGTCATTAGGGAGCTTTAAAAGGAGGCTAGATAAGTTCATGGATGAAGATGAAAAGTGGATATAGGTGGTGTTAAGTAACAGATACTACCTCGTGTAGGTCTCGCGGCCTCTTGTAGCTTCCTTATATTTTTTGTTCTTATGTTCTTAAACAAATGTATATTTATTTTTTGTCGAGTGGTAAGGGATGTTGTGGTGTGGGAGTGCTGAGTTGAAGTGTTGATGCGGTGTTGTTGTATTGATTTATTTACAGCATGGACTCAAGCTGATAATGCGTTCCTGTTTTGGTGTTTGGACAAATACGTGGCAGTTCGATGGGTACAGGTGTATCAGTCTGGCCATATTTTCTCCCACAGTGTATCCAGGTATGATATAAATTATTAACTTTTAGAGAATTTGTCAAATGTTCGTTCATACAAAACTTCCTTAATTTTCTTTCCTTCGTAAGTGTTGCAGCAAGGGTTAACATTTTTATTGTCTGACTTACCTTGTATTGAATAACTCTGGAATAATTGTCTCAAATCTCATAATCACAATTTTTTTTTTTTACCGATTTCATCCATATTTAGAAATCTTAATTATATGCCTACTCATAATTCCATCCATATAAAATAATTCCATCCATATTTAGATATTTTGTGAGGACGTCATTTAAATGTCATTCGTCATTTAATGTCATAGGGTGGTTTGTATGTCAAGATGTTTTGATCCATAAAATACTTTCCTCACTATAGTAAGTCATGTAATGTTTGTTGCTTTTCCTGCTGTTCTTTCATATTGCTTTGAGATTAATATTGATAGGTGTATCCAGGGGCGTATTTAGGATCTTGAAACATTGGAGCTTAGCCCAGCCAAGAGATCTTAACATTTTTACAGGATCCACTTCGAAACATTTTAACAGAAAAAAATTCACTTCGAAAAAAATTCACTTTGAAAAAAATGCACTTTGAAAAAATGCACTTCGAAAAAATGCACTTCGAAAAAAATGCACTTCGAAAAAAATGCACTTGTTAAACTCTTGTGTCTTGTCCATTTGATATTCTCTTCTTCACCTCTCCAAAAGGTCTTTTGGTGTCTCCTCTGTCATGCACTCCTCATCTCTGTTCTCTCCACCTCTCTTATGTCCTGCTCATAAAAGGATGCCATCAGTCATAGACCACTGTAAATCTGGACTGCGCACGGAATATCGGCCTGTTGCACAATGGCCCTTAAATCGGAGGGCCGCTCGGATTCATATATACACGTATATACGGATCATATAGACAGGTTTATCAGTATATATGATATACTGTCATCTTCGTAAATGTTTGTTCTATAATATTATCAAATAAAAAATAGTAAAACACGCTAAAGAAATGCCATTACGAGACTCTGAAGATATATGCATGAACTTAATATTCACTTTAACTCTTCGCCATTTAAAACTTTGAGAGTCAACTTTTATCATGAAGGGGTATCAATAGAAGCGCAATTTTATTAGCTTTCCATTGATGTATTTCGTTTTCTGATAAATGAATTTGAACCATGCATAAATTAGCATCAACTAAATAAATAAAATCATCAATCGGGTAATTTTCCCGATTGATGGTTATTTATTTAGTTAACGCTAATTTATACATGGTGCCAATTCATTTATCAGAAAACTAAATATATAAGTAAATAAATAACATCATCAATCGGGAAAATTACCTGATTGATGATTTTATTTATTTATTTAACGCTAATTTATACATGGTTTTAATTAATTTATCAGGAAACTAAATATATCAATGGAAAGCTAATACAAATGCGCTTCTATTGATACCCTTCATGATAAAAGTTGACTCGCAAAGTTTTAAATGGCGAAGAGTTGAAGTGAATATTAAGTTCATGCATATTTCTTCAGTCTCGTAATGGCATTTCTTTAGCGTGTTTTACTGTTTTTTATTTGATAACTTAACTGTTTTGTTTAACTATTTTGTTTAACTGTTTATGATTTATTTTGATTCGCAAAGCCGCCCCCCGGGCGGACTTTTTGGCTAGCTCCTGCGGAAGGCTATTGGTGGGCCTTCGGCCCACCAAACACAGACTCTCCGGATAGCCCCTTCTAACTTTCCTGAAATCATGGATGTAGAAATGTATGTATTAACGCCTTACCCATCACCCCCCACCCATTCACTCACCCATTACCCATCACCACACACCCATTCACTCACCCATTACCCATCACCACACACCCATTCACTCACCCATTACCCATCACCACACACCCATTCACTCACCCATTACCCATCACCACACACCTATTCCCTCACCCATCACCCCCAACCCATTCACTCACCCATCGCCCCACACCCATAACCCCACCCATTCACTCACCCATTACCCATCACCCTACATCAAAGTTTCCTCAATTCTCGCAACCCACATTTTTTTCTTCACAATTCTCGCTAGTAGGCTACTAAAAAAAAAAAAAAAATTAAAGTGATCGGATCATCCCATAATAGGGCTTAAAATGTGCCCCTGGTCGACCTGGTTCCAAAACTGTGCCATGTGATGGGATTGCGTCATTGGGGCGGCACCTATCGCGGACACACACACACACACACACTTTCGCTTATATTATTATAGATATTATAGAACAAACATTTACGAAGATTACAGTATATCATATATACTGATACACCAGTCTATATGATAGTCCATAGACCACTATATCTCTTTGTCGGGCAGGCCGCGGGCCGCTATGCAGCCTGGCAATGTCAAAACATTGTCGCGTGAACAGTCCAGAGATATAGTGGTCTATGCATCAGCATATGCTAAATAACATCTAACCAAATATTTTTTTTTACTATAATCTTATGTTGGCCCCCATTCAGAGCTTATCTTATTTTTGTGAGAGAAAAAAAATGATCATAAATAAAATAAATTGAAAAAGGTATTTGACATCCAGGGCTATTCATAAAACATTCGGGGCTACAGCCCCCAATGCCCAGCCCTAACTACGCCCCTGGGTGTATCTGAACCTCCTACAAGCCTGCAAACCACCCCTTCCTCCCATCTTGCACCCGTTATACACCTTGATTTGCAGCGTATAAGATGTTGAAAGCTGTATATATCTGTACGGGCAGCTAACACATTTGCCCGGTTGATTATTAATTTTGTCATATTCCTTTTAAAGTATACACACCCACACAATACCCTTATCTCTGCTTTCACCCACAGGCACAAGTTCTCCCATTTGTACGTGGAGGATTGACCAGCATGGAGGTGGATGAAGACCTCCACATGTAGACATAGGACAGCCTCAACACCTTGACAAGAATTCCTCAAGAAGGGAAAGAGGAAGACCTAGACGACATTGTACGTATATTTTTATTGATTATCTGGTCACTGCATTTGCTCAATCTTCAAATAAGCAGATGTTCCACTCATCTCCACTCTCTACATATGGGACTAGTAAAAAGATATATATTTTCTATTCTTTATTTAAATCATATGTATAAACACACGCATTAAGTGGGCTGCATAAGTTTCCCTCGCCTGGGTCAGTAGGTTATGAGGCACGTTGTGATAGGTTACTGCCTTCTTGCGGTGTTCTTTGATTGGTAGTGGCTGCCGTGACCTGCATGACACCATAGAGTTTGATGTGAGATGTTCTTTTCATGCTTAGGAGGACTTGTAGGTCTTGTACTTGAATGCTTAGGGATGGTTGTAGTTTTGATGAATTAAGCTTAAACTTTATTCACCAGAGAAGCGGCATCTGTTTGGATGACGAATTTTTCGGTGTTATTTTTTAGCACTTCTTTCTTGAGTGTGGCCAAGTATTCTTTGATGTGGTGGTTCTTTGGAGCACCTGAATAAATATGGCTTGTGAGGTGGCAGACAAGCTTTGTGGTGGTAATGCCTGTATAGGGAGATGGTAGGGAAAAGCAAAGTCCTCCCATTTACCTATATAGGCATGACCATCACAAGACTTACATTAGACCTGCTGCCTACCAAACCACATCTACAGAGATGTCCCCAAAAGCAACCACACCAGAGAACACTGAATACACTCAATCTCGAAAACAACACTAAAATACTCACTGCCCATGCAGATAGTCACAGCCTCCAAGTTTATTCATCAAAAAATGCTTCCTATCCTTAAACATTCAAAGCACAAGAACTACAAGGCATTCCAATTATGAAAAGATCAATCTACGCCTTTGTCGATTTATATGTCACGCACGTTGCAACCTTCACTACCAACCTATGAACAATGCAAGAAGGCAGAATGAACCGGTCACAGTGTTCCTCGCCCACTGACCAAGCCGAGGGGCACTTTAGTAGCCCACTTACTGACAGCCAGTTTCACTTGCACAACTGGAAGAGAAAAAGTCTGCCGATCAAAACTCCAGTGAGCTAAAATCCAATAAAAATTCTAGCAATTTTAGATATTTTAACACTTCGACAATATGTCCCAGGTACCTTTAGAGGGGTCATGAACAAACCCGGGAGGGACTCTCGGAGGTCACATGTACAATGCACTCAAACCACTGTACACAGGCAAATAACATCACCACGGGGGACGATAGTCTGAAAACTTTGTCTTATCTTTACAATTTGCTGTCTTATTCACGTAATAAGGGTTAGTTTGAGGTCATTTTGGGGTATTTTTAGTTTTAAAATGATGACTTAAGCCAAAATTGTTTGAGGGTAATTGCATTGGAACTGTCTTTCATAAATGGTGTTCACATTGCAATCAGATGTCCACGTCACATGCTGGGTGCCAACGAACAGATGTCTTCTAACATTCCTCAATTAGAGTCCAGGATGGTTTGACTCTTGACCCTTTTTTTTTGTCTTTCTCTTCATAATCAGCGGCATCCAAGACCAATCCATATCACTGGTAGCATGGGATTGTAAGACCACACAGGTTCCAAAATACTGTTGTCATCCCTGCCCATCATCAAAGGGTTTTGGCCTCCAAAATTCAGCACTGCGCTTGTACAGGGCGACGCAGTGCTGAACGTGCAACTTCAGAACTGAATAGCAGGGAGAAAGGTGAGCCTGGTCAATTTTAGATTTGGAAGAGTATTTTAGTCTCCCATCTTGCAGAACAGCTTTGTACAAACTACATTAACAGAAAGGTCATGACTGTGTGTACATCAGGCAGGTGAAATGCTCTATCTGCTTCTCCACCCGAGGTTTGACATTTCAGACGTCACAGAGTTGCCTGCAGGCAATGTAAAACCTGAGGTTCTTCTCCAGCGGCCCCACCTTCCCCTTCTCTTTGAGGGCACTGGTGCTGTCTTCACTAGTGAACAGCCCAAGAAAAGAACTGGAGAAGAACCTCAGGTTTTGCGTTACTTCAGGAATTCTGACTACTGAAGTGTCAAGCCTCAGGTGTTGAAGCAGTTGGAAAAGTTCACCTGCCTGTTGTACACACTGTCGTGTCTTTTTCTATTGATGTAATTTGTGCAAAGCTGCTCCGCAAGACGGTAGAAGAACATGAAAAACTTTCTTCCAAATTTAAGATAAACTTGGGTCACCTTCCTTGCTATTTGACTCAGAAGTGCACATTTAGCATGTGAACGTTCACACAGTGTCGCCTTGTCAAAGCACACTGCTGAATGTATTCTAGAGGCCAAAACCCTACAATGACGGGCAGTGATGGGTGAGGAATGACAGCGGTGTTTTGGAACTGTGTGGCCGTACAATGTTATGCTAACAGTGATATTGATTGGTCTCTTGGATGCCGGTGGTCGTGAAGAGGAAGAGGTTGACTGATGCTTTTGATGAAAGCAATGACGAGTTCCGAGTCCAGGAGTACTCTTCTTGAGAAATGTTAGAAGACACCTTCTGTTCGTTGGCACCCAGCATGTGACGTGGACATCTGATTGCAATGTAAGCACCATTCCTGAAAGACAGTTCCAATGCAATCACCAACATAAATATTGCTCAGGTCATCATATTAAAGCTAAAAATATCCAGAAATGACCTCGAACTGACCCTTCTCACGTGACTGACCCTTCTCACGTGAACGAGACAGCAAATTGTAAAGCCAAGACAGTGTTCAGACTTCAACACCCCCGTGGGGATGTATCATTTGCCTACGTCATTGTGTGTGCATTGTACGTGAGACTAAGTGCCCCACCTGGGTTTGTTCAAGACTCCCAAAAGGTACCTGAGGCATATTGTAGCATAGTGTTAAAATATCTAAAAATGATATAATCAAGTCTCCTTGAATTGCGATGTAACATTTGGCATTAGGAATAATTTTTGTAATTAGTTCTTTGTACCTTCTGTTTGCCAGTTCCATCCAGTCCAGCTTGCAGAACTCACCATTGGCTCACCATTCTCTATTCAGTTTGGCAAGGACTCACGATTGCTCAGTCCCGGCAATTCCACTTCCCCAGGCGCGGCAATCCACTGTTAGACAAGACAGGTTTTACATAGTCCTTTTTGACCACCTACATATTTTTGCATTGGTACGTGTCATATACTATCAGAATTGGTGTGTTGATTCTGTGACAGTGACAAGCAAAATTACAGGAATAAAAGGAAATTGAAGAAAAAAATAGAATGTTTATGCACCATTTTATTTTGCTCCCATTATCTTATTCTTGGTATAGCTTACTGTAATTAATTTATATTCATGGTATGGAGTAATGTCTCGTGAAGATGGTGGTAGGTTTAATATTCCTATATACTATCTCAATCAATCAATCATTGGGGGCATACGCCGGGGGGGCGCGTCGCCTCGCCTCCCCTACGACGCCACTCCCGGGGGTCACCACGCGCGAGTTCCCATGCAGGCTCCTTTCCCATACCAAGCAGCTCTCGACAAGAATCATCAACTTGCCCCAGCCACGAGCCTTGTGGGCGCCCCCTTGGCCTCCTCCACGCCGGATTGTCTCTTACAGATACAACCCGATGGGAAGGATCGGTTTCAGGGTAGCGTGCCACATGCCCGTATAGCTGAAGTTGGCGCTGACGGACTATGCAGGTAATAGGCCTCGATTCAGTCTCACGGTGCAATCGCTGATTTGACACGTAATCATCCCAGCGATACCCCATGATTCTGCGAAGACACTTATTACCAAAGGCATTGATTCGTCTCTTCAAGTCACTATTTAGTAACCATGTCTCACAACCATAGAGTAAGACAGGGATCACAAGCGACTTGAAGATCCGGATCTTTGTCCTCCTGCACAGGTACCGACAACGCCAAATACTCCCGCTGAGCGAGTCCATAACACCGTGGGCTATGCCAATCCGCCGTAAGACTTCTTGACGTGACCCGCCGTCATTATGGACTGCGCTACCAAGGTATGTAAAACTTTCCAAGATCTCAATGTCCTCGCCACACGCATGAACAGACTGTACTGCTTCATCTAGTAAGTCTCCAAATACCTGGACCTTGGTCTTGAGCCAGGAGACCTCAAGTCCCAAAGGCTTTGCCTCCTCGTGCAGCGCCTCGAGAGCCATCACCAGGACCTCCAGCGACTCAGCAAAGATTACTGCATCGTCGGCAAAAACAAGATCAGTGATCTTGGTGTTGCCGACGGATGCTCCACAATCACTTTGATCTACAACCTTGTCCAATACCCAGTCCATACAAGCGTTGAAAAGTGATGGGGCAAGGACGCACCCTTGCCTCACTCCTGTATTCACAGGAAAGAAGCTGGATACACCTGCCCCACACTTCACAGCACTCTCAGTCCCAGAATACAGACCAGTTATCATCTGGTCTGGTGATGTTATACTATCTGGTAGTTTGATAATAGCGTGTAAGAGTACAATATGTCACGTGGTCTTCTGGAGTGACACCAGGTAATAGGTGACCGGAAGTGGCTCGGCCGTGATACTGGCGGCCACAGAGGGTGGCCCATAAGACATATTGTACTCTTACACGCTATTATCAAACTATCAGATAATATTTAGGAAAACTGCACCTACCATCATCAAGAGACATTACTCCATATCATGAATATAAATTAATTACAGTAAGCTTTAGTACACCTAGAATAAGATAATGGGAGCAAAATATTTTGGTGCATAAACATTTTCTCTCGTTTTTTTTTTTCTTCAACTCATTATTCCTGTAATTTTGCTTGTATTGAATTTTCATTCACTCTCAGAATCGGCACACTTTCCCAATTCTGATGGCATATGACACGTACCAATGCAAGAATAATTAGGTGGTCAAAATTGACAAAGTAAAACTTGTCCGTCTAACAGTGCATCGCCGCGGAGGTGGAGTTGCCAGGACTGAGCCATCGTGAGTTTTCTTGCCAAACTGAATAGAGTATAGATGTTATGAGTGGAATGCAGCTCAGTTTACCTTACTAGTTATTAGGGGAGGAGAGAATCTGCAGTGTTGCTTGATGACCATGTAAACAGGTGACCCATAAGTCTATCTTCAAGGTAAAGTTGGGGACTTACGCTATGCTGCACGTGGCCTCGGTGTTCATCTCCATAGCATTAGCCTTTGAACCTGTGGTGGGTAGGAAACCCGCTACCCAGGGCTAGCGATATCCAGGTTACCACAGTTACCTTCCCCAGGTACCCATTAATCGACCAACCCCGAAAGGAAGGATGAACACCTGGGTGGGCTGGCTGCTGACTGTCCTGGCCCAGATTTGAACCAGGGCCCGCAGACTTGTAGCGAGGCGCGCTGGCCACCACACTGCGGGAACGACAGTCTTGAAGGTCATGCACATCTTACCCCAGCTCTTCATCCTGCAGTAATAACAGCACTTAGTTGGTGTTGACACAGGTTTGTTTGTTTTACGTATGTACAAAATTTAATCATTAATCTATGTAATGTGAAGAAATAAATTACTATTGGTAAAAATCAGTACTTTTTCCTACATGAATGCTTCCGGTCACTGAACTACTATGTAAAATATGTATTGTATCTTATGCTATTATGTCAGTGATATGCTTATGTACATTTATCAATAAAGAGGTCCATTGACAATATGTGGTGTTTCTATCTCAAATTTGTAATGGTTGATGAGCTTTGCCTGAAACTTGTTTTTTATCAGTATCTCTCTCTGTAATGCAATTCAACTCTGATCACTAAACAGCACACCAATATTGATTGTGTGTGTGTGTGTGCACTGTATATTGATAATGTGGATATACAAATTCTTTAGTAAAAGAGATGTGCCTCGATTATCAATACCATAATACCAAACCAACAATAATCTGGCAAGTGTCCGAGAGGGTCCTCAGTGCTCCTTGAAATCCAATCATCCATCAGCGTCTCGCTCCGTCCAGCACACGGGTGGCCGGCAGCCCTGGCCAGCATCACACGGAGGGAGGGAAGTGTCGCGGCCTTCATGGTTGACGGCCGCATCGGTCTAGAGTTAGAGTAAAGTTATAAATAGATAAACAGGGTACGGTATATAAGGAAAAATCACATAATATCCTACTAAAAAAGAAATTACACCTGTGCTTGCCAAACACTATTGACTATTGGTTTGATAACTGGTCTGTATTCTGGGACTAAGAGTGGAGTGAAGTGTGGGGCAGGTGTATCCAGCTTCTTCCCTGTGAATACAGGAGTGAGGCAAGGGTGCGTCCTTGCCCCATCACTTTTCAACGCTTGCATAGACTGGGTATTGGACAAGGTTGTAGATCAAAGTGATTGTGGAGCATCCGTCGGCAACACCAAGATCACTGATCTTGTTTTTGCCGATGATGCAGTAATCTTTGCTGAGTCGCTGGAGGTCCTGGTGATGGCTCTCGAGGCGCTGCACGAGGAGGCAAAGCCTTTGGGACTTGGTCTCCTGGCTCAAGATCAAGGTCCAGGTGTTTGGAGACTTACTAGATGAAGCAGTACAGTCTGTTCATGCGTGTGGCGAGGACATTGAGATCTTGGAAAGTTTTACATACCTTGGTAGTGCAGTCCATAATGACGGAGGGTCACGTCAAGAAGTCTTACGGCGGATTGGCATGGCCCACGGTGTTATGGACTCGCTCAGCGGGAGTATTTGGCATTGTCGGTACCTGTGCAGAAGGACAAAGATCCGGATCTTCAAGTTGCTTGTGATCCCTGTCTTACTCTATGGTTGTGAGACATGGACACTAAATAGTGACTTGAAGAGACGAATCAATGCCTTTGGTAATAAGTGGCTTCGCAGAATCATGGGGTATCGCTGGGATGATTACGTGTCAAATCAGCGATTGCACCGTGAGACTGAATCGAGGCCTATTACCTGCATAGTCCGTCAGCGCCAACTTCGGCTATATGGGCATGTGGCACGCTACCCTGAAACCGATCCTTGCCATCGGGTTGTATCTGTAAGAGACAATTCGGCGTGGAGGAGGCCAAGGGGGCGCCCACAAGGCTCGTGGCTGGGGCAAGTTGATGTTTCTTGTCGAGAGCTGCTTGGTATGGGAAAGGAGCCTGCATGGGAACTCGCGCGTGGTGACCCCCGGGAGTAGTGTCGTAGGGTGGGCGAGGCGACGCACCCCCCGGCATATGCCCCCAATGATTGATTGATTGCCAAACAAATTACAACCAGATTAAATTTTTACATAATTGCTCAATCAATTTTGATTATGTATAAAGGGTTATAGGATCTTACCATCCCCCTGAAACTTGTAACCTTTCTCACTGAAAAGTTCATTTCAATTCATACAATAGAAACAGCTTTTCCTTTGTCCAATCAAATTAGTGTTTCAATGAAAAATTTATAGTCATGCCATTTTCACAGCTCATAACAACTATTAAATCAAGTAACATTCTGTATTAACTAGCCAAGTTTATTTTCTGGAAAATGCTCAGAAATGTGGGGCCAGCCATAGGTTTATACTACTGTAATTAAAAGGATTCACCAAATTCCTTGACTGAATTTCTTTAACTAATTTAAACTCAACCAATGATAGAAAGTACTTAGTAGGTCCTTTACTCCTACAATTGTAATCAAATCCACTTGGAAGGGTTATCCCTAGCCGACGTCTATGCCCATTTAGGAAGAAAATTAGTTACTCATATAATATTGGCAGCACATGGAGATGGTTTAAACACATAGAAAAAATGGGCACGTGAGTTGATAAGTACTATATTCAAATTTGATAGTGTGTGTAGAAGACAAAGTTATGGTGAAGGTGAATGTTAACAAAAGTAAGGCGACTGATTTTTGAAAAGAGTAAAAGGTAAGTGCTAGATTTTGAGAGCTCGTATAGAGTAAGAGTAGGGTAAAGTGTCAAGGAAGGAGAAATTAGACTGAATGGAGAAGGTTTAGAGGAGGTTCAGGAATTAAAGTATCAATAGTATCCAAGAATGCATCAATACTATCCTCATGCAAAATAATTTATCGCTGAGCTGCAAGGATTATTTTCAAACATCACTCTACAATTAGTTCCATCAGATGATCTCTCTGGGCACTGTACCAAAAGCTTTTTTCCATTTAACAAATACAACATAAAACTACTTTACAAAAAATGAATGAGAGAGGGAGAGAGAGTACTGCCACTATGACCAGAGCTGGGCAGTATTTAAATAAATTTGTATTTAAATACGTATTTAAATACATTTGTGTATTTAAAAATGTATTTATCAATACATTGGTTATCATGTATTTAAATACAGTATTTAAATACATTTACGAGTATTTAAATACATTGTATTTAAATACTCATAATATAAAAATGTAAATACTTTTTTATCAGTTAATTTGGCCATAAACCTGCCCAACTATCTAGCAACCCTGATGTTACAGTGAACCAGTGTTTCCACTTTCAAGGAAATGTCCTTATTTTAGGGAAATTTAGGCCTGAGGACATTTCTAAGGAAATCCATTTTTTTCGGACATGTTAAAATTTGTGTTTATTTAAGATGTATTTACAATTGTATTTAAATACAATTGATGTATTTAGTATTTAAATACATTCGTAAAATGTATTTAGTATTTAGTATTTAAATACATTTCTCCCATGTATTTAGTATTTAAATACATTCAATGTATTTAGTGCCCAGCTCTGACTATGACAATCAACAATAACAACGATGACAATAACACAGCAACCGTGAAAGGAGAGCAACGGAGAGAGAGCAAGAATGGCAACGTGTACCTGAGGATTAACACTAAAGAAAATTATCTTCCTTATTTCCCATATAGCGTACTGGGTATTGGGTGAGCCAAAAGTCAAGAGCTGGAGCCTCAATGACTGGTGCCTCCCTTGAGAGTGCTAGGCAAGGCTCCATCACAACCCCTAGACGTCCACACTGTGCCTACACTTATACTACACTTACATATATATATACATGTGTTCTGTTAGACATGAGCTGATAAAGTTACCACAACTATTCTTGACCTGTGAAAGACTGCTTTGCCAAGGACCCTGACTGTTGATGACTATATTAAGGATTCAAGGTACCTGTGGCCTTACTGCATGTAGTCCAGTTGCCAAGCACATGAACCCAGAAATGTTTGGTACTATAAGGTTTTTTGGTATATTTGTGAAGATTGAAGCACACTGAATCCAAATCCACCTCTTGCCAGAGCGGCAACTTTGTTGAATTTTTTTTATGAGCATAAATCCAAGATGGCCGCTGACGCGATTGTGTAAAACAGTAAATCGTCAATATCTTTTGATATAATGAAGCTAGAGATATAAATTTGGTGTCTACACCCAAGTTTTCATATATAAGGAACACAATGGAAGTGGCAAAAAGTTCATAGGATGTTGCAAAGTGACAGTAATCCAAGAAGGCCTCTTATGTTGATAGTGTAATTGTTGAGCCATATTTTTGTGATTGCGTATTAGTTTACAAGATGTCGTTTTGTAAACTTCTTGATCTGTGTACGTAATCTGGCGCATGGTAGCGTGCTAAGTGTATATGGTGTTGGGTGTGTGCTTCGTGTAGAGTTGAAGGTGCGTTATTATAGTTATGTGGTTATTATTGGTATCTCCGCCGTCATGAGTTCAACAGTAATCATTCATAATATATTAAATAGGCTATTTGATGAAATATATTCTTTATCATTTTCCTAATATTTATGGATTAAGGATATTCATTTGTTTATTTTTTACAAGAACTTGGCTGACATAGCCCTAATAACCATAAACATATCTTGTTTCTAAATATATGGAGTATATGAAGGCTGAATGTGTAATATGGAGTGTTTGTTTGCCCCCTGCAAGGCCACAAGTAAATGGCGGAATCTTGGCGAGGAGGGCCTCAAGACCATCATCGAAGATAGCAAAGAAAAAGGTGATGGTATACATCTTGACATTGAAGCAAAGCTAGCACCTGAACCCCCACAACAGCTACGCTGTCATGCCTCCTGTGCAGCATCGTACACTTCAAAGGACCACAAGGGAAGGAAACCCACAAAAAAGCGGAAATCTGATGAATATGATCTACCTGTGAAGCGGCGACGGTCACAAGCAACCACGTTTAACTTCAAGCAATGTTGCTTATTATGTGGTGAAGACTGTCTCCCCATTGACCATCGTCATCCTGACAGATGGCACAAAGTATGCCAATGTGAGACTGTTACTCGATCTGGACAACTGACGTTCAAACACCATCTCCTGAATACAGGCGAGAGTCGTGGGGATGCATGGGCACAAGATACATCTCCTCGCCTTGCTGGTCCCGTAGACTTACCAGCCGCAGATGCACAATATTATCTGCGATGCTACAACAAATACAGGAAACCCCTTGCCAAGCTGCCTGATTGTGTACCACTCATATCAGATCCAGCGCTGTCGAATGTTGGAAACGAAATGAACGATTTAAGGACGAAACGATTTAAACTGGGAGCAAACTCGACTGTATCTGAGTTGTACGAGCTTTATCAAGGTCACCAAAGGCAATTTACTGATAAACAAATGTTGTCAAATTAGTCATTTTATTTTGGTGAAAAACTTGTCATTTTGAAGTCAGAAGGTTGTGCGAATATAGGAGGTTTCGGAAAGTATGTCTCAAAGTGTATGAAGCTTGTTGCCGAGAAGAATTCTTCTGAAGAGGAAGATCATGTTGACTGGCTTGTACAAAAGGTGAGATTAGAGGTTAGAGCAATAGAAAAGCCCAGCAACTATGAATTTAGCAAGTTCACCTATGCAAATGCCTGTGCAAGTACCAGTGAAACCCTTCTGAATCTAGTTGCTAATTTAGTGTCTAAAGGGAAAAAAGACGAGGTTGCTCTGACATTATCTCAATGTATACAGAAGCATATTGGGTTATTCTATGATCAGAGAACGCTAGGTCTAGCTTTAATGCTGCACCATAAATTTGGCAGTGGCGAACTTGTACGGTTGTTGCATGAGCATTGACCATGATCTGGTTGCAAGCTATGATGAGGTTTTACGTTCCTTAAGTCTGCAGCGAAGTATATGTCTGATCATGAAAAGATTGTCACTCCAGAAATCGCCAGTGGACCGCCAGCTCCTCCTGCACTAATGAAAGTTATAAGCTGCCAGTGCAGGGCTGCAAGAAAAGCATGTTCACAAGCAAACTGCTGCTGCTGTGCATCTGGACTCTCGTGCACAGTGTATTGTCATTGTGAGGGTCACCAGGTGAGTGCCACAACCCAATGATGAAAAAGGGTGAAGATGTTGCAATTGATGTTCATGAAGATGACACTGGTGATGACGACGAAGCAGGAGGATATTATCCGTGACAATTTCCTTGACCCTCTCGAGTACTAAATACACGTATTACACGAAAGTATACGTAACGTATACTTTCACTGGATACATTCATTGGAATATCAGCAAAGTTGCTATGTGAAAAATATACTAGTTTCCAAAAGCAATGTACTTGACTCAATTTGATGTCCATCATATAGTCAAAGCAATTTAAAAAAATCTATTTTATGTTGAAGATGACATTCATTTATTGTTTAAAATAAGGAGTTAAAAATCAAATACATCATATACCAAAGAATATTTGTGCATACATTTACCTATTTGGTTGGTGGGGGCCTAAAGCTTAAGAAAACATATTTCAAATATGATTGATTGCAGATATAAAATGGAGTCCATCTTGGATTACTATCAATTTCCAACATCCTATGAACTTTTTACCACTTCCATTGTGTTCCTTATATATGAAAACTTAGGTGTAGACACTAAATTTATCTCTCTAGCTTCATTATATCAAAAGATATTGGCGATTTACTGTTTTACACAATCGCGTCACCGGCCATCTTGGATTTATGCTCATAACAAAATTTCCCCAAAGTTGCCGCTCTGGCAAGAGGTGGATTTGGATTCAGTGTGCTTCAATCTTCACAAATATACCAAAAAACCTTATAGTACCAAACATTTCTGGGTTGACATAAGTACTGACTACTGTTGGCAACCGGACTAATGATGTATGATTGTACTGCACCCCATGAAAAGTACAAAACCACTGTGGGTTGAATGGAGTTAAGAGCCTCATTGACAACTGTCTCGCTTAAAACACTAAGTAAGGATAACGTGCCACACCTAGACATTATATAAATAACATAAGAATAATTACAACTATTATACGTGTTATACTTGTGTGATAATAGTTGTAATTCAATAGTAATAGTAATGCAAGTTATTATATATGTTAGAAGTGATTACTGACTGACACTTCTACGTATATATTTTCATGACATAAGTGTACACCCACACGAACAGTTAACCCTGCGTTATACTGATGCCACTTGACCTGTGATGGACTACTGTTTACCACTAGGTATGACTTCTTCGGGATTTATGGTACCCGTGGTTACTGATGCAGGGTATCTGGTGGGTTCTGTCCCCCAAGGGTAAGTACACTACCACAGTGACGTGGCTGGAGCTAAAACCTGATGGACTGCTGCCTCTCTTGGAAGTGGCAGGAAGGGCTTCTCCACCACCCTAGACATGCACACTGTACTTACACTATCTGTACTATGAGGCAATGATTCAATACATTTCATAATTCTATCATAAATGACCTAAAATAACCAATCGTAAGGAAAGCTATGATGCCAATGCATTTATTTCTAGCCAGTGGCAGTGGTAGCATCACAACCAATGAGGTTAAGTAGCTTTGTTCGATTATGTGCAAGCATAGAAACAAAGAAGGTGAGGCAAGATAAAGATCACTGCAAGGGAAGATATTGGTTAGATCTTTGGGACATATGATGAAAAGAAGGACTGTGAGAATAGGTTAAAAAAGGACCGAGACATGCAATAATTGTACCAACAATCACATATGAACGTGAGAATTGAATGTGGAATGAAGGATAAAGTTCAAGGATCCAAGCAGTTGAAATTGAGTTACCTGATAAGTGCCTGTGGTGTTATGAGAAAGGAAAGTGAAACTAATGTAAGTGTATATAACAGGCTTGGTATATCAAGTAAAGGAGAAGGAATGAACTGTAGAGCGAGTGGTTGAAGGGGTAAAGCGCAATTCATTAAAGTGGTTCATACGCACCGAAATACAGTAGAGATCCAAATATCCCGAGGGCTATGTACTGAACCTCCCATGAATGACTCTAACCCACGAGTATCAGTGATGTGATAGGATGTGATATGTAGGTACAAAGAAGGAATAATTTTGACATGGTTTGGTTAAATGGAGAGGCTAAGTGAGGAGAGAATAACAAAGATGGTGTAGGTATGAGAGTGAGGCACAGGGCAGCAGAGGTAACCAAGGATGAGGTGGATGGATGAAGTGGAAAGCTACCGAGTGATGGATGTTCAGTGAATGTTGGGGGAACGGTGGAATGAAAGAATTTTGTACATTCTAAAGTGGCAAAGTAGATCCATAGCTGCTCACCTGTGCTGGCGGGTAATGACGGTAATGGCAAGTCACAGCCAGGCAGTCAGGTAAGGCATTGTTCTTGGCTCTCTGTCACCTCCTCATGGTGGTCTGAGCAGCTTCATCCCCACTGTGTCTTGTCCTTCTTGATGTGTACTGTATTTCAAACAGGGCCACTGCAATAATTATCGACCCGTAAGTCTAACATCAGTGGTGGGTAAATTATTGGAATCTATTATTGCAAAAAACATTAGAGAGCACTTAGATAAACATAGTTTGATCAATGATTCACAACATGGATTCACCAAGGGTAGGTCATGTCTCACCAATTTATTGAGTTTTTATAGGAAAGTTTATGAGACGGCAGATAATGATAAGGATTATGATATAATATATTTGGACTTTAGTAAGGCATTTGACAAAGTACCACACGAGCGACTCTTAAATAAGGTTAGGGCTCATGGTATAGATGGGAAGGTTCTTCATTGGATCAGAGCTTGGCTAAGTAATAGGCAACAAAGGGTTACAATTAATGGTTCCAAATCTGAATGGGGACTGGTGACAAGTGGAGTTCCACAAGGGTCTGTTTTGGGCCCATTACTATTTTTTATTTACATCAACGACTTGGATA
>JACEEZ010004665.1:37500-45000 GCA_016584305.1 Chionoecetes opilio | reverse complement strand
ATAAGGAAAATCACAAGAATAAGGGCTCCACGCTAAGCTGACCCAAATGTTGGCTCTACGTATTATACTTACTGTCCTTAACACATCTGTTTATATTTTAATGAGTGCCGATCCTTACTTTGCCTACATGGCCGATATTGAATTCCAGGTTCTTGAGAAAAACTAAGTCCAGCGAGATGCGCAATGGACGACGAGTTAGAGAAAGTAGTGCGTATCTAAGTAGATATCTTAGGTCAGGTCAGGTCAGGTCAGGTTAGGTTAGGTTAGGTTAGTGCACAGCACGAGGGGCTCGAGGAGGGGTGCTAGGTTAGGTCTGTAGAGTTTTGTCATCTTTTAGAATAAAGGCTCAACCTCCTATCTTCTTCTTCTTCTTCTTCTTATAGGCAACAAGCTTGGGGACATGGTGGAAACCGGGATTTTTGGGTGGGGGAGCACACATATAAGGGAAATATGGCCCCGATAAAGTCTATGAACTTTTGTGGGGGGCCATATTTCCCTTATGTGTGTGCTGTTTTTGGGTGGGGGAGCACACACATAAGGGAAATATGGCCCAGATATAGTCTATGAGCTAGGGAAATTTCCCTAGTTTAGGGATTTTTTTGTGTGGTGCCATATTTCCCATATGTGTGTGCTCCCCCACCCAAAAACCCCGGTTTCCCACCATGTCACCAAGCTTGTTGGCTATAAGAAGAAGAAGATAAGGGGTGGAGCCCTTGTTCTTAAGTTTTACCCGAAATAATACCAAATGCACAACGATTGGATACATAAGTGTGCCAGCACAGCCAATAAAGCAGTGTCACTGAGTGAGATGGAAGGGAGGCTACTCAAGGGGGAAGCTGATGTCACCATATGATCACCACAGGATAGGTAGAATTGAGAAAAAAACTTGAGAAAAATATAAGACTGTCAACGATGGCAAGTGGGCCAGTCAACTACACACAATGCACAAATGAAGCACTAACCAGTCTAGTTCATACCATTTCTTTAGTTATAAGGCTCAGTATAGGATCAATGAACTCAGCTGCACGATAGAACGGTGTGGTGTGATCCATGTGGGCCAGGGAGGGGCAGGGCAAGACACGTTCACGCCTCGGTCCGTATAACATATTGGAGGAAACAAAACAGACGATGCCTCAGTATTGCCAGATAAATAAATGCAAGTCTGAGGAACTTCAGGGAAATATCTGTACAAATCTGTAGCTATTAGATTATAATCCTAGAAAAAATATGTACACATTTATGTTATCAGGGTTCTGAATATAAAAAAGGGACATTTCCAAAGAGATTTAACTTGAGGCCGCGGCCACAGAAATGTTGGTGCTATTGTAACCTCTCTGCTATTGACACCCATCTCCAGTCTATTTACTATATTTCTACTACGGCTTTTGTGGCCACTTATCCATCGCTTACTATCCATCGCGTGTTTACTGCTACTGTTATTCTGCAACAAGTCTGTCGATATACCTACTCCAATATACTACAATAATTATGATCCCCGCGATCATTTCTGCTGTCATAGACCTCGCATCACTGACTATATATATATATATATATATAATGTAACGCATCCACATATTTGCTAGTCTACGTAGTCCCTTGAAATACAAAGAAAACTAGACTCTACAGGTGAACCTAGGTGGGCGTGAGCCAGGAGAGAAAAAAGAAAAACTGTCAAGTATTTTCGGTCTTCCTGTTAACTTGAAAGCACGCTCGCGAGAGTCGGCACAAAGAAAGTGTGGGTGAAAACTCTGCGGGGACGTCTTGCCACGTTTCATTATCTCCGTATACTTTTATGTCATATTAATTGTTATTTTTGTTACATTTGTATTTGTATTCACATCATATTATTGTAGACATTTGTCTATGCCATAGACAAATGTCCGTCATACCTTACCTTTAGTTTTTCTGCACTGGAGTGAACGTTGAGACATCTAGCCTCCACCACTACACTCTCTATGCACCACCACCAGTCCACCACCACCACCACCACCACTGTGACCGCGGCGCCACCCTCCCGCAGGTGAATCAGTCAGCACACGTACTTGGTTTCTCACACGTCCCCTATAATAAATAATATACAATAAATAAATAGACTACAATAAAATACATCATGGTGCCTAACTCTCTCTCTCTCTCTCTCTCTCTCTCGTAAAACTTTCCCTTCAGTCACACATCACGTATCCATTACAAAAAAATGACGGTATACGACACCCCGCCGCGACTATCACCACCACCACCATCACAACCACCACCGCCACCACCACTACCATGGATAAGATAAGATAAGATACTTTGATCCTATCTAGACACTTTGCAAGTACCAACTACAAGGTTATTGACTATACAAAGCGCCACCACGCCAGGACGAATTTGGTGGGCTCGAACCGCTGACCGAATGCAGGGACGCTACACGCGAGCCCGCAGCTCTACCAACCGAGCCACCCTGACGGTTACTGCCAAAGATAATACAAGACTTTATGCAATACATTATCCTTGACCACCACCATCACAACCACGTACTGTACCACCGCCACCACCACCATCACAACGATTTAGTTATGACCATAATGTTATTAACACTATCACACTGTCACCAACACCAGCAAAGAGGCATAGTAACTGCTCGCGTGTCCAGGGAAAGAACCTCCAGGCGGGCTTCGAACCTGCGCGCGTCAAGGGATTCACATAAAACCAGTGCTGGGCACGCGATCTAAAAATAGGTGGTCCACTATCGCTATTCCGCGATCAAAAATTTGGCGTTCCGCGATCGCGGAATATTTATTTAAGTTTGAATTAAAATTCCGCGATCGTTTATTCCGCGATCGGTAATCGCTAGCTTAGTTTTTCTTCGAAAACGGCGTTAGCGTGGAGCACGAGATGTGCTATGATGAGTCTCCGACCTGTTGTTTACATTCTAACTTATTGCTCTAACCGAAAATGTACACGGGAGAGGCGCGTTAAAAGTTGTAAAATTCAGGAAATAAGTTTTTCCTATGTAGGCTAGGTGAGGTGAGTTTCGAATTCAAGTTAGAACTTGACATTTAGCGTTTGCTAAGAGCGGGGAAGTCAGCGACTTTACTGTGGAACAGTTCAGAGCTGACTGATCAGCCCGCGGGCGACCAGCAGCAGGCGCGTCAGGTAACAGAACAGCTGGCTGGTCAACCCAACCCCGCGCGGTAGCGCTGGAAAAAACCGTTGTTTTTCAAGTCAAAATTTTGGATCGTGGACTAAAAATCGCGGAATTAAAGGCAAAAAAATTTTGCCTTTCACAAAAATTCGAATCGCGATCGTGGAATTAATTCAAATTTAATCCAAATTCCGCGATCGATTTTTGGTAGTTCGCGATCGCGGAATCGCGGAATCGCGGACTATAATTCCGCGACGCCCAGCACTGCATAAAACATTACCACTGTACCACAAGAGCAGTGTATGTATCTGTGTACCCTTGCCCAAAGACCCCAAAATTGTCTACTCAGTCCACCTCACACTACGGAAGGTGGTAAACAGGGGTAAGGTATAGAAAAAAATCATTACCATATTTGCTATTCTAAATTTTATAATCATTATCATTACTGACAAAGCGCAGCACCTGGAAACTGATTGATGCGGAAATGGAGGGATGGAATGCAAGGATGGAGAGAGCGTTGCAGAAAGAAGACGGAAATGCAGATTGAGGAAGAGAAAGGGAAAGAGAGTGGGAGGAAATAATGAGGAAGGAAAATTGTGAGGTAGTACCAACACTGATGCTTGTCGTGAGCGGAAGAACACGAGGGGGAAATATAGGGAAATTAACCATGTGACAAAAACTATAGAGAAACGCGCAGTGGAAGCGAGACGAGAAGTGATTGAAAAAACGAGAGAGAGAGAGAGAGAGAGAGAGAGAGAGAGAGAGAGAGAGAGAGAGAGAGAGAGAGAGAGAGAGAGAGAGAGAGAGAGAGAGAGAGAGAGAGAGAGAGAGAGAGAGAGAGAGAGAGAAAGAGAAAGAGAAAGAGAGAGAGAGAGAGAGAAGAGAGAGAGAGAGAGAGAGAGAGAGAGAGAGAGAGAGAGAGAGAGAGAGAGAGAGAAAAAAAAGAGAAAGAGAGAGAGAAAGGTTAAATTATATGGGTAAAATTTGGAAAAACTATATCTAAAGAGTAAAATCTATGAAGACTACCAATAACCACGGCCAAATCTTATAAAATTCAAACACCACTCCTACTACAACTACTATAATAGACGATAAGATAATTTTTATTGTAAGCAATAGTAGTAATAGTAGTAGTAGTGATAGTAGCAGACTAGCAGTAGTAGTGGTGGTTGTGGTGGTAGTGGTGGCAGCAGCAACGCCACAGTTGTTGTTTGTGCAACATCTGGGACGCAGTATACAATGCAGGCAGGAAGCCGCGTTGAGAACACACCAACATTCTAATCAACGTGACACACATACCTGAAGCATCACCTGTACACCCTCCTGCCTTCCCTCCTTCCTTCGTGTATCCACTTCTTTTCTTTCATTATTTCCTTCTTTCGTGTATCCACTTTTTTCAATATTTCACGTTTACACCCATTTCTATTTTTTTCTCTCTCTCTAAATGTCAATTTCTTTGTTTATTTGATTCCTTTCCCTCTGTATCTTCTCTTTCATCCTCTTCTTTGTTTCAGTTCGAGTATGTGTGTGTGTGTGTGTATGTGTGTGTCTATAGGAGTCACAGTCTCCTATATCTTCCACACAAACATGCTGATACTTTGTGATACTTGGCTCATTTTATCTCCTCAGATGTTTATCCTTAATTGTCTGTTACGATACATAGAACTTCATTTTTGTTCCCTCAGGTAATCGCCTTAATCAAACAAACAGAGAGAAAGTAAGACAATATCCAATTTGGCCATGGTGTACTACGTCGCAAGAGCAAGTTTTACTGGTTCCTCACATCGCTGTTGTGTAACCGATTAAGATCATTACGATCCCTTGTTAACGCTGAGCACAAACACTTACTAAACCTCTGAAAATGATTATAAAGATAAGAGTGAAAAAAATAAAAATAACATTGATAATGATAACAATGAAGATGACATTAATGATGTGTGTGTGTATTTACCTAGTTGTGTTTTACAGGGCCTGAGCTACACTCGTGTGGTCTCGTCTCCGTATCTACATTTATCCAGTCTTTCTTTCTTTCTGTGTGTGTGTGTGTGTGTGTGTGTGTGTGTGTGTGTGTGTGTGTGTGTGTGTGTGTGTGTGCGTGCGTGTGTGTGTGTGTGTGAGTGTGTGTGTGTGTGTGTGTCCTCTACCACCCTCGCTTTCCTCAGGGTTTGTTTGGAACCACACCGACCACTCGCTACAACGCACCCAAACGTTCTGAACACACACGTAACACCACTTAGGTCGCTCGTTCAATCGCACTTTCTATAATCAACTACATCCGGCAGCATACTGATCGCCTTTGCTCTCTCGCCTCGTGTTCCCTGACTTCCCTCCTATCATACCTCACCCCCACCACCCCAGCCACACCCATCGTCCCCAACGCACTCCTTCCTTCGGGACAGATTCAGGCCAGTACCCGGTAGTACCTCCTTTCCTTTCCCGCCTCCCCATTCTTCACGCCAGTACTGCCACTTTCCCCCCTTCTCTGGCCACCTCTTCCCACCTCCGTCCTTTCAATCCTCTCCTTAAAACTACCTTCTTTCCTTCCATTACTGCCATAACTCGAATCGTCTCTTCAGTTCTCCTGTTTCTACATGTTGCTACCATTGGTTTTTTTAACCCATCCTCTTTCCTTCCTATTCCAGCTACTATCCCTGGGCGGCCTATTCCCCATTACCTTCCTATTAAAAGCTACACCAATGCCCTTTCCTTTAGCCCCTTCCTTACTCCTGTCGCGGTAACATTGAGAGGTAAAGTGGTAGGAGGATCACAATACAAGTGGTCACGTTTTGGATCTTGACTCTCACGTCTGACTACCTGCTTGATTGTCGTACTGTTCCGTGATGGTGTTCCGCATTCCTCCTGTTCCAGTATATCTATCAGGGAAAGTATGTAGTTAAGCGTCTTTGATAATATTTTCAGATATAGTCATTTTCTCCGCGTTTCCAGTCTTGCTTAGTTTTCCTTTTCTGTTTGTGCCTCAATTTCACAATTTCTGCATCTGTCCAGGAACAGCTGTTGGCGTGACGCTGTGGACTGGTATGTTAATTCGTTGCATTATCTCGCTTATTGTGCGTGTCAAGAACGGAATGAGGTAGCTGGATCTCTCTCTCTCTCTCTCTCTCTCTCTCTCTCTCTCTCTCTCTCTCTCTCTCTCTCTCTCTCTCTCTCTCGTGGGAATGGTGGATATGATTATAGAAATCTCTTCCAACCACGAGCATCTTTTCCTCCCCCTCACCTACTCATCTCCTTCACGCCCACATCTACCACCCCGCCCCACCTTTCTCTCTCCTCACCTACGTCTCTTCTTTACCCACCCACATTTCCACCCTCTATGACCCTCCTTTCACCTACCTTCGCTCCCGCCCAACAAAGAGCGAAGGTGAGTGACCCGCCACTTCACTCAAACATTTAACTAGCTTTGTACCAATTCGTGCTAACCAACTTACGTGACAATAAGAAATAAAACACTTGGTATTTTGTCACGTTAGAATGATGACTTCCCTTTACCTTGTGTGTATTAATTCCTCTTTTTTTCTCTTTCTTTCTTTTTCTTTCCTTTTTTTTTACATGGTAGTGGTAATTTATCTACATGCAATCACGTTATAGTTATGTATTTTGATATGCTATTATGATCTGGCAACACTTCCTCGATTTATGATAAATTACCGTATTCTGTATTATCTTAAAAAATCTAACACATAATTTTCTTTGTATTTTCAATGTTCGGTTTCATTGTCTTTGTCCGCCTGTCTATAGGGCTTCAATACCTCTCTTTCTATAGACAATCGCTAATATATCAAAATCCTGATCCAAACTTTCATTCCAACACTGCTTACTACAAGGACATGATCCTATTGCATCATACCTGCTTAAATTTGACATATATGGAAAGTGTGATGTGGTGCTCTTACGTGGTGACCACATTCTCTCTTGCCTAGTCAGAGAGAGTGAGAGAGAAAGTTACTGACCATGTGAAATACCTTCTCTCTCTCTTTTTCTCTTTTTTTTCTCTTTTTTTTTTTCTCTCTCTAACACAATAAACATTTAACCTCAGTAACCTCAGAATTATCTATGCTGACTGCCTAATACCCAATTTTTTTCTCCTCCTCCTCCTCCTTCCTTTCCTCTCTCCCTCTCTCCCTTTCTACCTTCTTCTGTCCTCTACTTTCCTACCCGTTAGGGTGGCTCGGTTGGTAGAGCTGTGGGTTCGCGTGCAGCGTCCCTGCGTTTGATCAGCGGTTTGATCCCACCAGGTTCATCCTGGCGTGGTTTTATTTGTATAGTCAATAACCTTGTCGTTGGTACTTGCAAAGTGTCTAGATAGGATCAAAGTATCTTATCTTTATCTTATATCTACTTTCTTACCATCCCTG
>JACEEZ010004665.1:2500-30000 GCA_016584305.1 Chionoecetes opilio | reverse complement strand
GAAAGCTATTTGAACGATCACCCAGACAGTATATATTTTATCTATTTTGTATAAATATAAGATTAGTATAAGTTTGTAATGTAAGTTTACTTTAAGGTTTTATGAAAGGCTCATGTAAGTTTTTTGTAAGAGATGTAAATAAACTTAACTAACTAACAAAGAAAACAGACAGTCAGTTAATAGTTTAGCTTAGTGAGTTGGTCCCTGTTTTATCTCACCTAGTACAGGGAAAAGAAGAAGAAAAGTGTATCTACCCTATTTCTCCTTCATTACTCAACAAAATGTTAAAAAAAGGACACACCACACATTAGGAGATAAATTATATGAAATCGCATAAAATGAATAGGTAATTTAATCAAAGGCCAGTGGAGATTCAATTACCTTTCCTTGTGCTCTTCCATGCACCTATTCCCCCTCCTCCTCCTCCTACTCCTCTTCCTTCTCCTCATCCTCTTACTCCTTCTCCTCCTCCTCCTCCTCTTCCTCTTCCTCCTCCTATTCCTCCTATTCCTCTTCCACCTATTCCTACTCCTCCTCCTCCACCTATTCCTGCTCCTCCTCCACCTATTCCTCTTCCTCCTCCACCTATTCCTGCTCCTCCTTCTCTTCCTCTTCCTCCTCCTCCTCCTCCTCCTCCTCCTCCTCTTCCACCTATTCCTCCTCCTTCTCCTCCTCCTCCTCCTCCTCCTCCTCTTCCTCCTACAGGCCTAATGGAGCTGAACCCTGAGGAAACGAGGCCGCTGAGACTGGTGTTACAACTCGACACCTACAAGGAGTTTCGGTTCCGCGTTAACCTCACCACCGTGGCGTGTTCCGACATCAACTACTACCAGTGTGAGTGTGGCGGGGGGTGTGGTGAAGGAGGAGAAGAAGCTAGAGCGGGTTGGCGGGTCAGTGGGAGCGGGTGAGGCGGTAAGAAGAGGGGAGCGTTTCGGCTGACAGGAGAGGGGGGGATGAAGGGGAAGCGAGGAGTGTAGACTCGACAGGCTGATTACTGTTTTAAGTGCATGTGGCAGCTATAAGAATGATAAAATAATGATAACAATGATAATGATGATAATAATGACGTAATTCCGCATGTTCTCTCTCGCTCTCTCTCTCTCTCTCTCTCTCTCTCTCTCTCTCTCTCTCTCTCTCTCTCTCTCTCTCTCTCTCTCTCTCTCTCTCTCTCTCTCTCTCTCTCTCTCTCTGCAGCCCCCAATGCGTGCGGCATCAGGAATGCTCTCGTCATTCCTTCCTCTACTGACTACGGTAAGTAAAGACGTTAAGACGGAACATTACGAACTTGACTCAATTTTATGAAGATACAATTAGGCTAATACAAATATGTAAACACTATTTTTGCTCTCTCTCTCTCTGTCTTTCTGTCTCGCTCGCTCTCTCTGTAATGGCTTAGGCCTACGTATTTTGCTACAATGAAAGTTTGATAGAGATATTTTTAGTCACTAGTTTTTCTTCGCTTTCTTTCTTAACAGTTTTTTTTAACAGGTCTACTATTCCAAACGTGAAAGAATGTAGCATCTCCTCTTTAACATAGCTTTCCAAACCCTACAATCCAGAATATGAAAACATACTACTTGAATGACTACTTTTTAGCGGTTTTAAAAGATTGCGGCTAATAATATAATTTCCCACACACATCACGAAACTCAAACGATAACGATTTAACAACACTAACTCTCTCTCTCTTTCTTACTACCCTTTAGAGTTATCACAATCCCTCTATAACTTCTCATATACATCATGTTTGTGTGTCACCGCTACACGTCAATGAAATCAACTAATTCTTAGTTAAGATATTCTTTGACACTTAGAAAGTCAACCAACCATCCAACAATATTTAAGACTATTGATTATCATTTCATCAGCCTTTGGGAAATCAACAATTAATTCCTACATTTTACAGTAACAATAACTCAGTGAAACAGTAAACCATACCATCCTTTTCTCACATTTCCTTAATTTCTTACGGTCAACTTCTAAGATTCCCAAAGATAAACAACCTGATGCAGCACCTTCAGATAATCTTTCTTCCCTTCAGCCGGCCACCAAAGTGAAGACAAAAAAGATCTCGAGGAAGGAACGGAGGAGGAGGAGGAGGAGGAGGAGGAAGAAGAGATGGAGTTGTCTGAGGAGTTGGAGGACACGACACGGCGGGAGGAACGGATGATTGAGGAGGAGGAGGAGGAGGAAGAAGAATTATGGGATGAAGAAGATGAGGAAGGTGTGAGCCAGAGGGAGCCGCGTCAACGCAAGAAAGGAAGCCGCAGGAAGGTGGTGATGGCGAAGAAACTGAGGAAGAGGATGGACGTTCTATCGCAAGGTGAGTGTGTGTGTGTGTGTGTGTGTGTGTGCCGTTTTGTGAGTGTGTAGATGGGTGATGTGCGCGAGGCTGTGAAGATGGAATGTGGAGCTATGAAAGGTTGTACAAGAATATCTAAACGAAGAATTAGTTGATTTGATTGACGTGTAGCGGAGACACATAAATACGATGGATATCAGATCTTATAAACACTGTGATCACTTTAAATGGTAGAAACAAAATAGAAGATCCAATACAACGTCTAGAAAAAATATAACTTCCAAAAACCTAATGATTATCGAGTTTACTCGTATGAAACAATGAAGCTATTACATGTGTGTGTGTGTGTGTGTGTGTGTGTGTGTGTGTGTGTGTGTGTGTGTGTGTGTGTGTGTGTGTGTGTGTGTGTGTGTGTGTGTGTGTATTCATCTAGTTGTATTCATCTAGTTGTATTTTACAGGGCCAGAGCAACGCTCGTATGGCCCCGTCTCCATATCAACATTTTTATCATTCATCCTTAGTGCTTAGTTTTGGCCGAAGCCAGCACCCCGGAGAGCAGGTCACAAACCCCGCGGCTAACACCCGGTGTGTGTGTGTGTGTGTGTGTGTGTGTGTGTGTGTGTGTGTGTGTGTGTGTGTGTGTGTGTGTGTGTGTGTGTGTGTGTGTGTGTGGTAATCAACGTAGTAATTCCAAACTAACCACAGCAATGAACTCTTTATCTCTCTTAACCAACAAACTATAAACATACAGAAAGCAGAAACATACTCACAACGACGCCTTCTCCTTTACTTCTTCCTCCCCTCAGCTTTAGCCTCGGCGGTGGAGGCTGGCGTTGTCCCCCTCACCAACGAGGACAGACTTCGCCGCCAGCAGCCGTGGAAGGAGTCAGACCCTGGATTCTGGCCCTGGTTGGTGGGTGCTACTACGACTTGCTTACTGTCTGGAAGGATTTTTATGGTTTTAGTTTTATTAGCGATGTGTCACTTTCCTCCTCCCTAACACACTTTTCCCTATGCCTTGCTTCCTGGCCGCATCGTTCGTTCCTCTTCCCTCTTTTTCTTTCATTATAAAATCTTTCCATAGTCCTACGTATCAACAAAGCAAAGAATTATGCACTTTGATAATATGGTAGTTACTAATCTCATATTGATAATTTTGATTTCAGAAAGCTGCCCATGACAATTAATACTACTAACCTTATTACAAAACACACACACGTCACGATTTTTCAACTAATCTTAGAGTTGTGTTCTTGTTTTAATCACTCAAGACTTCACAAGATGAGAAAGAAAAACAAATAAGTATAACAATGAATTGATTGATAGTGGCGACAAAGCTCATTCATTCCATTATTCTATCTAACTTATCCTTTACACATAAAAAAAAAATATCAAAGCAAATAAATAATAAATGAATGAAAGAAATGAATTGACAGACAGACAACAAACAGACAGACAGAAGACAGACAAAACACCAACCAAACACGCCACTCACGCACGCCGCAGACAAATTTTCCGCCTCTCCCAACAGAACTGCATAAACTGAAGTGGTGTTGGCAAGACTGCAAGGCGCGCGCTACCTTACCATCAACACACTCACTCACATTTACGAGAGCGTTCATTTTAGCGTTTAAGTCCCTACACTGAATTCGCCCCTAAAAATCAATTATATCCTACTGCCCCACTTCCTCATTCTATTCAAAATTGTAATAAAAAATCGTTAACTAATTAATATCTCTTCCGAGTGTTTATTAGATTACCGCGAAATAGATTGCCCCGTAGTTTCAACAGGTGGTTGGTTATAAGTGTTGCCAATGTGACATAACAACTACAGTAATGCCTTCGTTTATGTTTTGCTATGCTTCATCCACACTCCTGTCATTGCCTAGAAAAGAATAAATATAAAAACGAGGTCGGGTACGGACGGAGGAAGAAAAATGAAGCAAGCCATTCATTGTCTCGCAACTTAGAGATAAGTGTTAGAGAGGAAAGATAGAGAAAAGACTAAATCACGTTTTTTTTATATGACACGGTTTAGATTATACAATAGTCTATAGTAGAAGTAGGTAGTAGTAGTAGTAGTAGTAGTAGCAGCAGCGCATAAGTAAGAAGAGGAGGAGAATGAATATCGGAGAAGTAAAATTTGTATATACTCACTTTTTTCTCCATTTAAAGCACCATCCCTCCTCTTCCACCCCATACTATGTACCACTATAACCTCTACTTCTACTCCTTCGTGAGTCCGCCACTTACTTTTCCCTCCCCTCCGCCCCCCATCAGGTGACCGTTGAGAGGAAGGTGCTGGTGAACACAGGAGACTTTGGGCCTCAGCAAGTCGACGCTCGGCCTCCCAGCGCTGCACGGGCGTCCTGCTCGACCACACCCACGTCCTCACCCCCGCCTCCTGCGTCCTGCCCGCCGACAGGTGAGTTCAGCAGTCAGTCACTTCGTCGCTAACTGGTTTGACTGATAGATTGATAGGTAATATTTTGCTTGGTTAGTTATTAAGTGGAGTGAGTATTGAGAATAAGACGACGTAGTTATTCAGTGGATTTTATTGGAAATCGCCTATTTGTCCTTTTTTCTCTCTCTCTCTCTCTCTCTCTCTCTCTCTCTCTCTCTCTCTCTCTCTCTCTCTCTCTCTCTCTCTCTCTCTCTCTCTCTCTCTCTCTCTCTCTCTCTCTCTCTCGATAAAATGACCATGTTATCAGGGGGATAATTAAGAAAAAGAATGTTTCTTACACGCCCCTCTTATCACCATCACAGAACCAAGACGGTGCGAGTAGAGAACTTTTGTTATTAGTGAGATAATTCAGAAAGAGAATGTTTATTACACGCCCCTTATATCCCCATCAACAGAACCAAGACGGTGCGAGTAGAGGACTTGAGGGCGTGGGTGGGACAACACGAAACATCCTCCTCCCTCCTCCCCGTTCTCCGCGCGACGTTCAAGGGACCCGGGCAACAGCTACACCGTGTCCATGGTCTCTTTCTCCTTGAATTACGACCCCGTTGTCTACTCCGATGACGTGGCTGTCCTCACCCTCAGCGACGGCGTCAGTTTCGACACCAACGTCCGGCCGCTTTGCCTTCCAGTGACGTGTGAGTAGAGGGAACAAGGCACTGAGGGAGGCTTGGTGGCTACTTATTGGTATTGACGTGTGTATGGGGACTGGAGGCGTTTAACCTTTCACACCCATATCTTTCCTTTGCTATATAAAATCGTGTGTTGTTAGCCATAAATTACGAAAACTAACTTAATATACCAAATTAGCTTGTGGACAAGGATACTAAACCGGTCATATCTATAAAATATTACTTATATTCATTGTCAGAATAATATTATATGTCAAATTACAATGAAAATTACGTTCTGGGACTCAAGGGGTTAAGGGGCTGTGCGAGTGAGTTTGATTCGGATTTTGTATGAGCGTGATTGGAGTCATAATTGGGGATGCAGGAATGAAATTGAGAACGTGTTTGGTCTTCTAAATAGCAGCTGGTAAGGATAAGAGGATATCGTGGGCTATACAGGTATACAGATTTATAGAGGATATATACAGCCGGTGAGCCGAGTTTGCATTTTATTTCTTGTGGTTCGAGTTTCGCTTAGGATTAAGTTTTTGTTGTGTGGGGTAAGCTTCAGGTATCTGTTTAGCGGTTCATCTTTGCCATGGATAAAATGTAGCCATGCGAGGAGGAGGTTAGGTGCCTTGATTTTCTTAAAGTGCCAATTTTACATCACTGGCATTTAAGCAGTTCATTATCCCTAGAGTTATTTCACACCAACAGACGCGACTCATTGGTATCAGTAAAGGAAGAGGGTGAAGTGAATGAATAACGCTAAACATGTAACCAACCCTCCCCCACCTCAATCCCTCCCTCTCTCTTTCCCTCGCGCAGACAACAGGTTCCTACGTAGCGAGGGTTTTGTGTCTGGATGGATAAATGAAAATCAAAGAAAGAAGAGAAACAGACAGTCCTCCTCTTCCTCCTCTGCTACATTCGTGGAAGCTGACGTCAGTGTATTAAGCCGAGGAGAGTGTGCACGGAGCCTAGCCAGCCTGCCCTACCCTAGTCAGAGGCAACAACACGCCCTAGCGAAGCAGAGGCTGGTTTGCACGCGGGGAATGAAGTTTGCCTCTCCCTTCTGCCATGTAAGTGAATGAAAGCCGGTGTAATGCAAGGGTGGTATCTGTGGCATTCTTCAATTACTTGTCTTTAATGGGTGTGACTTGATAGCTGTTTTTGTCAATACGGGGGGAAAAAAAAAAAAAAAAAAAAGTGTGTTTTGGATTCTGTCTTCTATTTTTCTTTGTCTTTTGTTGGTCTTTTTTTTTGGCCAATGATATTTTTTACAGGTTGCTTCCATACTTCCTGATTGTCTCCTTTTCTCAGTCTCACACCGGTGATTTTCTTTTTCTCGTCGAATGCATATGTTTATTTGTCTGTTTATTCTATATAATTAAGTCTGTCTGTGTATTTTGTCTGTCTATTTGTCTGTTAGTCTTCTCACAGTCATACATCCTCCTTTCATAATCTCTTCCACCTCTCCTCCCTCATCCTATCCTCACACACCACTACTCATAACACTCCCTCTTTCACTACTCTCCCCTATTACCTTTAAAAACACTCTTCCCCATTACATTTCGATACTTTCCCCTACGTATTACCCTTAACAACACTCTTCCCCATTACATTTCGATACTTTCCCCTACGTATTACCCTAAAAACACTGTTGCCCATTACATTTCGATACTTTCCCCTACGTATTACCCTTAAACATTTCTCTTCCCCATTACATTTCGCTACTTTCCTCTACGTATTACCCTTAAATATCTCTTCCCCATTACATTTCGATACTTTCCCCTACGTATTACCCATAAAAACACTCTTCCCCATTACATTTTGATACCTCCCTTACCTCACGGACCCCTTCTTACCTTCCTAGCTTGAGAAGGGGGCACTGCTCATCAGGAAGGACCGCAGTCAACTCTACTACCTGGCTGGCATGATGGGCGGCGAGGGACAATGTGGAGTCGACTTCCCAAACGTGATGAGTGAGATTCCTGTCTCCTCTGCTTTCTTAAACCTCGCCCTCACACTGCGCACCTGAACACCGGGGAAGCCTTTGTCCAGGATTTATAGACTACATTATATTTATAGATAGTCTGAGATAGATAGTCTGTTGATCCTGCCTTTGTCTATCGTCTCTCCTATATTCCTCGTTGATTGTTCCTGTGTGCCTCGTCTGTTCCTCGTCGTATCGTCTGTGTACAAAATAAGCAATTAAGCTGATAGGTAGTTCAGTAGATGAATGATATAAAATTGATGAGTTATATTTTGAGGCTTGGGCTATGATAAGTAATTTTGTATAGTTAAGATGTGCATTTTAAGAGTGTGTATATTTTTGTGAATTAACTACTCTGGGTAAGTCTTATTTATGAATACAAAAATATACATATCAAAATTGTCATTGCTAGTATTATATTATCTATCATTTATACTTGCTATATACTTCTATTAGATATATATCGCCATATCACCCTACTACTACCACTGTTACTGTTCCTCACTACTAGTTTTACTATTACGACATTCGTGCTAGAATTTCCAATGTTAGATTATGATTCCTAAACTGTTACTATTGTTACTGTTGTCATAGTATATACGTTGTTGACGGAAAAAATTAAAATCTCAAACATAAATGAGGTTTTGTCAATCTTTCAAAATAAATGTTTACAAACCATATTGATAAAACTTGTATTTGGGAAGTTATATTAACCCCTTCACACCCAGATCTTTCATTTGCCATATTAAAAATCGTCTGTTGTTAGTCATAAAATTACGAAAAGTGACTTAACCCCTTCACGCCCATATGCAGATCTTTCCTTTGCTATAAAAAATCGTCTGTTGTTAGCCATAAAATTACGAAAAGCAACTAAATATACGAAATTAGTTAATCGAACTGGGTACTAAATATGTCATATCTATAAAAACATTGCTTATATTCACTAAACATTGTCTAATGGTATTCTAATTACAATGGAAAAATTACGTTCTGGGTCTCAAGGGGTTAATTAATATACCAAATTAGCTCGTTGAAAAAATATACTAAACAGGTCATATCTATAAAATATTGCTTATATCTAGTAAAATCGTCTAATGGTAGTCAAATTACAATGAAAATTACATTCTGGTCCTCAAGGGGTTAAAGAAAAACTGCGATGTGTGGGCGGCAACTTTGACAGTTTGATGCATTCTCTAATCTCGACGTCATTAGAGCAGCAAGGAAAATGTAACATAAACGCCTGAAGAAGACATTGATGAGTGTCGATACCTTGACTCATTTACTCATTCATGCAGGAAATTACTTGTCTATAAACCACTAAAACTGCATCACAAAAGACATACTGGAATAAATTCATGCTTATAAGAATATGGAAAGGTTCATTTGGGGTAGTTAAAAGAGGAACTAAATTATTGTTGCAGTGCTGAAACCAGTCAGTCTCTTTGATCTGTTAGGTACGTACGTAGTGTTAGGCAGAGTTATAATATTTAAGAACTTAATGAGGAATGATATTTCGGCATATCTTCCTCTGATTTTTTCAACTATTTTATTATCATAGAATTCTTGCCCATGAGAGAGAGAGAGAGAGAGAGAGAGAGAGAGAGAGAGAGAGAGAGAGAGAGAGAGAGAGAGAGAGAGAGAGAGAGAGAGAGAGAGAGAGAGAGAGAGAGAGAGAGAGAGAGAGAGAGAGAGAGAGAGAGAGAGAGAGAAAGAGAAAGAGAAAGAGAAAGAGAGAGAGAGAGAGAGAAAGAGAAAGAGAAAGAGAAAGAGAAAGAGAGAGAACGGAACACACCTGACACCCACGTTCTTCCCACCTCCCTCTTTTTTTTTCTCTCTCTCTTTCTCTCTCAAATACCTTACTTAATGATTCACATTCCCCGCCGCGCGTCATGCTCTTCCATACTTTACTTTACGCAAATATTCACTCGCATTAGGATCATTATGTGGCCTCCCAGCAATTACACGGCCTATTGAAAACATAATTGTACTCCCTAAGTCTTCCCCTCTTCCTCCTCCTCCGTCTTCTCTTTCTTCTACTTCAACGATACGAAAGAAGAATGGAAGACAACGTTGGCAAATACGATGGAAAGGAAGAGGTGATCTAAATATGGAAACTGAAATAAAAGAATGAAAAAAAGAAAACATTCGTAATTTTGATAACAATGAATTTCACCTCCCTCTTACCTTCTTAAAATATTCTGCGTTCCTCCTCCTGACACTGTTGACTCTACTCTGTCTGGCAAATCTAGTGCTACGCTAAAGGGTTCATTCCCCTTGATTTGCTTCATTCGCGCGGAAATTAAATGCTTGGAAAGTTTCATGGGTGATTTAACTATCTAATTTACTTTGTGTTACTATTATCAATATCATTATTGCTATTACTATTATCACTATCATTATTATTAGAAGTAGTGGTTGTAGTAGCAGTAGCAATAATAGTACGTACCAATAGTAGTAGTGGTAATAAAAGTAGTGGCAGGCCCGTGCAGAGGGTGGGTGCTGGGGCTGCCCAACCACCTGCCATTCACAAGGTAGGAAAAAATTCCTTTATGGAGTAATTTTCTTTACAAACATTCTTTTAACAAGTCTTCTACAGTTACTTCATTTATTGACAAAGAATTTCCAATTAATACAAAATACAAAAGATTACAAAACACAAAATATTATACAAAAAACAATTCAGATCTATCATTTGTCCAAACAAAACAAAAATATCATTTTTTCCAAGTAGAAGGTAATACATATATTCTAAGCAAAAATACTAAGCACTTCATGTACATAATCACATAATTCACGTACATATGTGTCCTCATTCAATAGCTTGGTAATATTAGAAAACGATAACATGTTGAACCTTACGCGGCAGTGAGCAGACAGGGGACAATCTATCACACACACACTTCTCCATCTTTCCCTCTCATCCCAATTTCTTCCCCTTACCTAATCTTACCTGTCTACTTTCCTCACCCATTCACTGAACCCTTAGTCCCTTATTTACCTTTATTCCCTTTAAACCCCTGCACTCCCTTCCTTATCACCTTTACCTTAATTAAGAATTCTTGGAATCGATGCTTCATGAGCCATAACTGGTCTCTGAATAAGTACACAATACACTGTACTCTTTCTAGGGAAGAATTGTAGAAAACTTTATGCAGATAGTCATGATCATATTTAACTTCTTACAGTGGTTAACTTACCTCCCATCATACTTTTTTCTTATTAGCAAGGCTCCAGGTCCCCCTCACCGCAGTGAGTATTAGCCCCTCAAGGGGGGGATCACAGTTGCCAGCTGTTCATTGTTGCCTGGTTTTGCATTTTAGGTTATTAAGAACAGTCAGTATATACTATATACCGACTAAAAGAGACGAAGGTTATTACCAAAGGAAAAGAGAAAAGGTTATTCCCAAAAGAAAGTTATTTCCATAAAAAAAAAGTTTATTCCTGTAAGAAAAAAAGAAAAAAAGTTATTCAAGTAAGAAAAGAAAGTGTTATTCCTGTAAGAAAAAAATATTATTCTTGTAAGAAAAACGTTATTCCTGTAAGAAAAGAAAAAACGTTATTCCCGTAAGAAAAAAAAATTGTGTTATTCCTGTAAGAAAAGAAAGTATTATTCCTCCTGTTAGAAAACAAGGTTATTCCTGTAAGAAAAAAAAAAGTTATTCCGTAAGAAAAAAAAGTGTTATTCCTGTAAGAAAAGAAAAAGTGTCATTCCTATAAGAAAAAAAGTTATGTACGTACTTCTTACCTGAACGCCAATTAAAGGCGCATAAAATGAAGACTAAAATAATACCTTTACGCACCTTTAATATTGAAAGGCTTGTAATACTTTCACTATTTCTTCAGTTAACGTCTTTTAAATAATCTCCATTACTATATTGGTTGTGATGCCTTCATTCATTAGTTTTGCTTTGCGTCCCTTATCCTTAAGGTTCAGCACCACCGGCTCTGTATCTCGTCAGTACACTTGCCATAAAATCCTGAAACATCAACAAATATAATAGATTAAGACGAATCATCTATTACATCTTTAATCTCAAAAAAAAAGAACTTAACACTTACCCATTCTATCAGCATTTATTTCCGTGCACAGGCAATGGTCTCCGTCTCGCCACAGCACACACTGGGGCAAAGGCAAAACTGGGGAATAAAAGAATAGAGTGTACCTGGAAGACAAATGGGGGTTAGTAGCATCCTATCGCCCTAACGCCTAGGAAACCGTAACTTTTCATTTACCTTGTATGTTTAGCTTGTACGCCGTGTTGCACCAGCGCTGTTTCTCTTCCATTCGATGAGCTGTATCATGGTACTTACCTGGAGAGTAGAAAAAAAACATGTTAGAAATATCGATAAGGTAGCATATAGGCATAGATGTGAAAAAAAAACTGTAATTGGTAAGATTCTTAAAAAAAGTGTTGTTACTGAAATAATTGAATTCCGGGCAAATAAGAAACCGGTTACAATACCATACATTCTCTAGGGCTATATTCAAAATACTCACGTGAAAAACATCAATCATAACTTACCAATACGATGAGAAGCAGGCGCTGGTTGATGTCGTTGAGCTATCTACGCACACTAAAACGACCGCCGCACTAATCGCATCACACGTCTGCCCAGGACCACAGCCACCTCGGAACTGACTGTTACTAAGTGCCAAGAGGCTGGCAGAGTAGCAACAGCGACTCGGAAACAATGTCCGAATCCACGCCTCATTGCCATCACAAGACACATTTATGGCTTCAACAGTCTACATAAACTATATTTTCCTCTTGATGTAAAAAGAAGAGAAAGTTTAGCAACGGTGTGAATGGTTTTGGATGTTTCCGATAATGATCCACGAGTGTAAATGCGAAAGACGATGATTGTGAAAAGCCATATCACTACAGTATTGGACGTCAGTGCAGCTCCATGCCCCCCATATCCCCCTCGATCCCCCACTTTCCACCTCCCCTTCTACCCACCCTGCCCCTTCCTGAACTAGCCTCGCCACGCCTCCCTAGCCTCCACCCAGGTCCCCGTGATGCATTTGAAGGCCACAACAAGAGATAACAAAATTACAAAGGCTATACAATATGATCATAAGCATCCAAATCATGTAATCTTCACAGGGAATTTACTTTTCAAACGATTAGCGTTCAAACGTAGGCCCCAAGGATACTATCAGGCCTGTTCGATGGGCGGGGCCTGAGTCGTGACGTCTTCAACAGCAGACTATAAGCAGTTGAGGAACAAAGGAGGTTGAAGAGGCAGGTATCCCCAACCCGGGGTGCGGGGCAGGGGCCAGGGTGGAGGAGGGACGGGGTGGCGTGGGTGAAACAAGCGTCGCCAACACCACCACCACCGCATACCCTGACGCTGCCTCTCGTTATTCCTACAAACCAGCAATCACGTATTTTTATCTAGAAGCCGGTTGGAGCCAAACAGAGTCAATTGATGAACGCCAGAATGAATATTATGAATGCCATCGTGAATAAGAGACAAATGTAATTCATCGCTTTTGAGTGAACAGGCGTGCCGTGCCGCGCGTGCGTGATCGTGGCGGCGACGCAGACCGCCGCCGCTGACTGTGTGTCGCCGGCTCACCGCTGTACATGTACGTGTGACGTGTGTACGTACATAAATACTGTTGAGACAACGTGAAAACACAGCGTGATGAATAATTACTTATGAAAAGGACTATTCCTCTACTATATTTTGAAACTAATATTCATGAATTGACAGAAAACTCTGTCTCTTTCTCTCTCTCTCTCTCATCACATTATTTAGTCAATCGCTTTATTTATCGCTCATTTAGCCAAGATCTAATCCAGTGATGGGTAGGTGGGTGGGAATGAAAAAAGAGAACGAAAGAGTACAAGTATCTGGGTATTTGGTTGGATGATAAAGGCTGTGAGAAAACTAAACATGAGAGGATAGCTAGAGCCAACCAGTGGGTTGGAAGGCTAGGCAGTGTGGCAAGATGTCGGGCCAACAAGTATGAAGTGGTGAGAGGACTATGGAAGGGTGTGGCAGTCCCTAGCATTATGTATGGCCTGGAAACAATGGTGTGGTCTAGGAAGGAGTTGGACAGATTGGAAGTAACACAGAACAAAGCAGGCAGAATAGCATTAGGAGCCAATAGGTATGTGGCAGTGGAAGCGATTAGAGGAGACATGGGATGGAGCACGTTCAGAGAGAGGATAGCAAAGGCAGGACTGAGGTACAGAGCTAGACTGCAACGAATGGATGACAGCAAATGGGCAAGCAAGGTTTGGGACTGGAATATGTATGGGAAGTGGATGAAAGACTCAGTAAAAGTGGAAAGATGGACAGGTGAACTGGGAATGTTTGTGACAGGAGTGATGAGACATGGGAGTATGGCTGTATGCAAAAAGGAAATAAATAGGAGAGTGGAAGAGAAAGGGAAAGAAGAATGGCTGAGGGGAATGAGTGAGAAATCAACACTGGAATGGTACAGGAGAAAGGACCAGCCACGGTATGAAAGGTTCTATGATGGTGGCTATGGAGGGAACCTACTCTTCAGAGCCAGGACAAAGTCGCTGGAGGTAAATAGTCGTATGTACAGATGGAAGAATGATGGCAGCAAGGTGTGTGTGATGTGTGTGACAGGAGTGGATGAAACCGTGGAGCACTTGATGCTGGAATGTGAACGGTATGAGTATGCTAGAACAAAGATGTTGGAGGTAGTGGTAGGAGAGGTCGGAGTGGAAGAATGGCGAGAGATGAGAGACAGGAGAGTGGAGATGGAGTACCTGCTGGGGTTGTGTGCTGAGTGGAGGAGTGACAGTCGTGTGATTGAGAGTGTAAAAGAATTCTTGGAGAACTCTTGGAGAGCACGTAGGAGAGAGCATGAGAGGCAGGGGGCCCCTCAGTGATGGGGGACCCCGTATGAATGTGATGCAGAGAGAGGAAGGAGGGGAAAAAGAAATCCCTAGTTTTGCTTCCCCCTTTTGCTTCTCTCCCAACAGATTACGTGTGTGGGAGAACGCCGGACCAAAGGCTTCACTGGGCTATATTCAAGAATGCTCGTCAAATCCCGGCCGGTGGAGATTTTCCACCGTCGTACCTCCACTGGTGAAATCTACAAGAACTGCCCCGACTGGTGGATATTTGACAGGTGTACCAACACAAGCGAGCCCAAAGCGGCATCAGTATTTTGACTGTTTTATACATATCTAATACATTTTACTAGTGAAATTGATCATTTCTGACATTAAAATAATAGCTTAGTTAGTGTTCGCCACTTGTCTGAGGCGTTGGTGCAGAAAAAATTGGCCTGAGTGATGCTTGCGAGTACATTTGAACGGCCCGCCGCCACTGCTCCACACAATGGCCACCTCCATTCTCCCGCCGCCGCCTGGCTTCCTCACAAGTTAACACACCTATATAAGGCCTCCTGGACCTGATTTTACCTTAATGATGACACGTGTGCATTCACAGTGTATGGCTGTCACTCTCGGTTGTGTTGAAAACTCTCCTGTAATGGTCTGGGAAGAAATACGATGGAATAAGTGGAGAGCGGGGTGAAGGGGGCATGTGCAAGTTGTCGCCAATCAGCTGACTCAAACCTCCACCCCTGAGCTCGACGCGTTGCGTCGTATTTTGATTCTTGTATACCAAAAACCGATACAACGGGTGGAGAAAAATTCTTGAATATGGCCCACTGACAGCATCTGCTGGGTGACTCCCAAATCAAGAACAAGAACAAGAACAAGGTTCTCCGTCCTTCCAGAACGCCCTGTTCAACCTTCTCGGCGCGCCACTGCTAGGATGGGATTGATATATTATCAAAAGCTGAGAATTCTCTCCCTTCCATAATTGAATTACTAAATCCCTCAAAGCTGCATGCGTTTTCATGGAAAACATTATAAAAGGACTCAAGATGAGTCGGAGGGCTCGCAATGTCTCTGCTCGTTACTGAGTAATAGTAATATTGTACTAGTAGTAGATATAATGGTAGTGGTAGCCCCAGTAGTAGTTATAGTAGCAGTGGTAATAGTAATAGTAGTAGGATTAGTAGTAGTAAAACGCAACACAATCAGAAAAATCCCTACAGTAACCCGAATATTACTATGCAAGATTGAATAAGAGGACAATCAAAAGAGGAAAGGGATAGAGGGGTGATGAGGGGTAGTGCTCGTTGCCCTAATGAGTTCCGTTCCCATTCCCACGGCCTGCCACGTCACTGCGCCTCCAGGAATGCCTCTGACGTCACTTGCCCGTCACTGATTCATAGGGGAGGATGCAGCCACAGGTGTCATCCTCGCCCACAATAACCCGAGTGTATCCTTGGGCGTAGGTTCTATTGGCTGATGGTTTACGTGGAAGAGGAGGAGGAAGTAGGAGAGAGAAGTAGGAGGAGGGAGAGAATGTGGGAGAAGAAGGAAGTCTGATAACAAGCGGTTAATCTCTTTCGTCTTCCTTAATATTACTCTCTCTCTCTCTCTCTCTCTCTCTCTCTCTCTCTCTCTCTCCTCATCTCTCTCGTCTCTCGTCGCTCGTCTTCTCTCCTCTTCCTCCTCGCTCCCCCCTCTCTCTCTCTCTCGCTCTCTCGCTCGCTCTCTCTCTCTCTCTCTCTCTCTCTTACACTTATGAGGATAGACAGATCAGAATACAACGTAAACTCCATATTTTATTTATAAATGATAATATATAAACTCTTTTTGCATTTTATTTTTCCCAACATCGTTTCTGGTGACGCCCGGAGCCGCCACCTTAACGCCTTAATAATAAATACATGAAACAATAAATATTTGTTTTAACGCATAGTAAATATAGATTGAATATCCTATGGGACTTAAAAATCATTCATAAGGATCTAATTTGTACATTAAAGCTGGAAATGACTATGGAGGAGGAGGAGGAGGAGAGGAGGGAGAGGATTGTCAATTCGGTTGGCTTGCTGCTTGATTGATTTGTACGTGTGTGTGTGTGTGTGTGTGTGTGTGTGTGTGTGTGTGTGTGTGTGTGTGTGTGTGTGTGTGTGTGTGTGTGTGTGTGTGTGTGTGTGTGTCCCTGGTATTTACAAGGACGATGATAAAAAAAAGAAATATATGAGTATAAAATGAAGGAGGAAAAGTAACATGAAAAGGCTTGGGAAGTGAGAGTTTGAGATAAAAAAAGGAGAAAGAGGAATCCTAATAATAATGATAACAATAGTAATGATACAATAACAATAATAATGATAATAATAATAATAAATACATCAATGATATAGGAAGGCTATAAGTAAGTCATTGGACGATAACAAGCGAGTTAGTCTGCCATGGATAACTGTGATAAAAAAAATTGTAATTCGAATGGTAGTGATGACAATATCAGTAATAATAATATAAATTATATTGATAACAATTAATGATCCTCAGTGCTGCGCTATGGTCTGCCTAACACTCTCAAATGGTGAAAGCAAAGTGAGTTAACCCCTTGAGGCCCAGAACGTTATTTTCATTGTAATTTAGCTACCAGTAGACAATCTTAATGAACGTAAGCAATATTTTATAGATATGACCTGTTTAGTATCCTTGCCCACTAGGTAATTTGGTATAATAGAGAGAGAGAGAGAGAGAGAGAGAGAGAGAGAGAGAGAGAGAGAGAGAGAGAGAGAGAGAGAGAGAGAGAGAGAGAGAGAGAGAGAGAGAGAGAGAGAGAGAGAGAGAGAGAGAGAGAGAGAGAGAGAGAGAGAGGAGAGAGGAGAGAGAGAGAGAGATGAGAGAGAAGAGAGAAGTAGAGAGAGAGAGAGAGAGAAGAGAGAGAGAGAGAGAGAGAGAGAGAGAGAGAGAGAGAGAGAGAGAGAGAGAGAGAATGAACGTAAGCAATATTTTATAGATATGACCTGTTTAGTATCCTTGCCCACTAGGTAATTTGGTATATTAACCCCTTGAAACCCAGAACGTAATTTCCATTGTAATTTGGGTCCCATTAGATGATTTTTAGTGACTATAAGCAATGTTTTATAGATATGACCTGTTTAGTATCCTTGTCGACTAACTAATTTGGTATATTTAGTTACTTTTCGTAATTTTATGGCTAACAACAGACGATATTATATAGCCAAGGAAAGATCTGGACGTGAAGGGGTTAAGTTACTTTTTGTAATTGTATGGCTCCACAGCATACACTTTTTTATAGCAAAGGAAAGATATGGGCGTGGAGGGGTTAAATAAGAATAACAAGCAAACTCCTGGAGAGGTCGTCGCGTCAGGGAGGGGGGGGGGGGGGGGGGGAGCGAGTTCCTGCCTGCTTGTTAAATTGAGTTTGGGTTATTGTTTGGGTTTTGTTGGGATTCAATTTTCTTCTTGTGTTTGTCTCTCTCACTCTCGTTTCAGTTACCTCAAAAGAATCATGAGTTAGTTGTTCTTTGTGTTGTTGTGTTATGATTCAATTTTCTTCTTGTATTGAGTCCGGTGTGTGTCTCTCTCTCTCTCTCTCTCTCTCTCTCTCTCTCTCTCTCTCTCTCTCTCTCTCTCTCTCTCTCTCTCTCTCTCTCTCTCTCAATCCACTCCATTTCTTGTCTGTTATTCCACTAAATTACTAACCTTACACTTATTTACTTTCACACATTACTTTCCTAATAGTAACACCTGCTTACCTAATTTCTTTCCCGTTTCTTCTTTCCCTTCATTCCTCATCATCTCCCCTCATTACCAATCATTTACCTCACTAATTGCAACAGCTCCTTTCCCTTTTATCTCAAGAACCCTCTATCAAAGCCCTAACTTCCTTACCAAGTCCTTTTATTTCCTTTAAGTGAACTTCTATACCATTTGTCACATCCATTTTCACTCTGACCCTGACGAATAATCACGTGGAAGGAAATATATAAAAATCTAACCGGTATCTTAATGGGAGCCAGAGAAGTGAGTCACCAAGATTAGCTGTGTTATCGCGGTGCTCTATAAAGGTTTTCATTTCCCTCTTAAGATGTAAGTACGGCAACACTTGTACGAGATGATATGTAAAATGAGTGTGTTTTGATTTGTCTTTATCTCGTGTGTGTGTGTGTGTGTGTGTTGTGTGTGTGTGTGTTTTGTGTGTGTGTGTGTGTGTGTGTGTTGTGTATGTGTATGTGTGGGTGGGTGGGTGGGTGGGTGGTGGGTGGGTGGGGTGGGGTGGGTGGGTGGGTGGTGTGTGTGTGTGTGTGTGTGTGTGTGTGTGTGTGTGTGTGTAAATGTGTAGCATATCAACATATATAAATACCCATATATAACAGTCTAACCCAAAACTATAATAATAAAATAATAATAATAATAATGATAATAATCATTATACTATACGTCATTATACTAAAGAAGAAAAAACCCAGAACTTTCAACAAATTTACCTTCATAATATTAGTTAAGTTCTGTGAGCGTAGAGAGAGGGAGGGAGAGGGGAGGGTGTGCTGAGAGAGAGAGAGAGATGAAGAAAGAGAGAGTGAGAGGGAGGATGGGTGTCGGTTCGGGTGTCTTAATTTATCAGAAGTAATGGAAGTGCAAAAAGTAGTGGTGGTGGCGCAGGTGGTGGTGTTGTGGTGGTGTGCTGGTGGTGGTGAAGGTTATGGTGGTGGTGTTGTGTTGCTTGTAGAGGTGGTGGTGGTGGTGGTAGTGTTTTGTCAGCAATGTGGAGGATGTTGCAGGTAGCACTATTGGTGGTGGTGATAGTTATGATGGTGGTGGTGTAGGAAGAGGGTCTGTTCTGCAAGCGTGGAGTGGTGGTGTGGTGGTGGTGGTGTTCTACAAGAATACATGAGTAGAAGTGGAACATTCACCTTCATAGATTCTCATCCACACACCTTGATGAGGACTTGAAGGAACATCTGAGGTGGAGGAGGTGGTAGAGGCAAGCCGACGATGGAGTGAAGAACGATACTCACTGAGGGTGGAGGAAGTAGAGAATCCGATGGTGGAGACTGGACAACGTTATACTAATGTGGAAGGGAGTGGAGACGAAGGAAGTGGAGACGGTGGTGGTAGTGGAGATGGGACGGCAGCATTAGACGGGTCGTGGTCTACCTTATAATTATAGTCGACAGGAGGAGAACCACGAGAAGAGGAGGAGGAGGTGGAGCAGATGGGCGAGGCTTCATGTTAAGGGTTCATATAATGCCAAAGCCTAAGAAGCTCTGACACCACATGAGCGCGTTATCCTCGCCGTTGCAGGAGTGTTAAGGGGTTCAAATAATGCCGAAGCGTAGGAAGCTCTGACGCCACATGAACTCTTTATTCTCGCCGGTGCAGCAGAGTGTTAAGGGGTTCAAATAATGCCGAAGCGTAGGAAGCTGTGACACCACATGAGCGCGTTATCCTCGCCGGTGCAGCAGAGAGTGTAGACCTGCTGGGATTTGGTCTCCTTGGCGCACATCTCACACGTATGCTGCTGCATAGCCTGTGTGAGGAAGTAGGGGTGAGAAAGAGAGGGAGAGGGAGAAGTGACGGAGAGAAGGAAGGGTGGTTGAGCGAACAGATAAGATAATAATAATAATAATAATAATAATTCTATTCTCACCCGGAGGCATACAGACAAAAAACAGAGCAACAAGAACAAGCCAAGGAGTAAACTTAAGTACTAGAGCAAAAAAAAACACCAAGAACAAAGTACAGGCACATTAGGGGACATAGTATCAAAGTACATAGAAAAGCATACATGGACACCTGTGCTACCCCACATTCTGCACAAACAGAGACCCAGCCACCGCTGTTGTATAGGTCCACATACATAGGCCGAGCTCTGCCTGACAGAGGTGATGATGGAGTTCGTAGAGAGCTCCACCCTACTCCTTAAACTGAACACGGAGTGTCGACGGATCACATCCAGATTGTTCACCTCGTTCCTAGCGAAAGCCAGGGACGAGCTGCACCACCTGGGCAGCCCCAGAAGCCTCTTAAGGATGCCATTGTGACAGACCTTAAGGCGGTTCATAGTGGCCACCTAGTACCGTGACCACAGCGAGTTGCAGTATATAGAGTAGAAGTGACTCTTGAATAACTCCATCTTCACCTCTCTGCTATAGTAGGAGAATTTCCTCTGTAGAGTATTTCCCACGACAAGAAGCTTGGTGGTCTGCTTGATGATATCATCATCATCAGTCATGTCGTGGGATATAACATGGCCTAAGTATGCGAATCTATCCACAAAAGTGAGGGCAGACCCACCGAGCCATGCTGTTTTCAGGTAATTCACCTGAGCGCGTGCCGGTGATAAGATACTTTGATCCTATCTAGACACTTTGCAAGTACCAACCACAAGGTTATTGACTATACAAAGCGCCACCACGCCAGGACAAACTTGGTGGGCTCGAACCGCTGACCGAATGCAGGGACTCTGCACACGAGTCCGTGACTCTACCAACCGCACCACCCTGGCGGGTTTGAGCGAACAGGTGAAGAGAGAAGTAAAGGAGATAAAAGACAATAGGTTAAGTGAGAGGGTGAGGGAAAGGAGGGGCGAAATGGGGGTGAGAGAAGGGATAGAAAGAGGGGGTGAGAGAAGGGATAGAAAGGGGGCGAGATGAAAGAAGGGTGAAGGGAGAGAAGTTATGAAGGGGAGAAAGGCAGCATAAGTAAAGAATGTCAAAGAAACAATGAAGGAAAGTAGGAAATGAAAATGGGATAGAGGAAAGGAGTGAGAAAGTTACAAGGAAAAGAGAGAGAGAGAGAGAGAGAGAGAGAGAGAGAGAGAGAGAGAGAGAGAGAGAGAGAGAGAGAGAGAGAGAGAGAGAGAGAGAGAGAGAGAGAGAGAGAGAGAGAGAGAGAGAGAGAGAGAGAGAGAGGAAAACAAATACTCGTTTAGTCAAGTACTGAAATACACATTGAAATACATGACTGTTTTCAAGTGTAAGTAAGATTCGAAGCCACTTAATTAAGATAATATTAGATTCATGCTACTTAAGTCACTTTCAAGAAGGCACAGAAAGCATAACACACAACTAAGGAGCAGCCGTGTGTGTGTGCAGGCGTGTGTGTGTGTGGGGGGGGGGGGGGGGTTGAGTGAATGTGCAGTGTATTTAAATCACACACACACACACACACGCACACGTTTCTCTATTTCTAAACCTATTCTACTTCCTTTCCACCTCCCTTCATCCCCCTCTCTCCTCACACGCCTAGCTTCCAATACTTAAGGTGACAGGAGCTCCCAAAGTACGGTGCCCTATTTCCTGATTCCTTCCTTCTTAGGTCTTACTTCGCCTTCTATTACTGTCACGCCGTCGTCCACGTAATTCAATTTGTCAAGACGAACGAAGGTGCAGCCTTACTACTATACAATAAATATATCTCAGTGGCTGTCTCCCTATCTGTAATGTCCTTTTTTTTTGTTCTTCCTTTGCAGTTTCGTTTCTTCTTTTTATTTTCATTAGTTATCATATTTTCTACTTTTCTATTATATTTTTTTCTTTCGCGTTTTTTGGATTTTTTTTTTTTTCTCTCTCTCTCTCTCTCTCTCTCTCTCTCTCTCTCTCTCTCTCTCTCTCTCTCTCTCTCTCTCTCTCTCTCTCTCTCTCTCCTGTCCATGCCTCCTACCTCCTCCAATTCTTTCCTACAGTCTTTCCCGTCTTCCTCCCTTCCACCTCTCCCTTATCTCAACTTTTTTTCTCTTTTTTTCTACTGCTATCACTATCTCCTTCCTAAGTGACCTACATTTTGTTCTATTACGCACTTATTCTGCCCGTTCCTCCCTTGCCTTGCTTTGTGCTATCCTTTTCTATTACTCATTACTAGAATTACCTTAACAAATACACTCGTCAAAAATTAAAAATTCTTCTGATCTCTTGTTTTTACGTATTTCTTCTTCTTCTTAGTGTATTTTTCAGAGACTTCTACATACATTTACAATCTTTGAGCCTTCTGCTGTACTATCCTATTCCTCGTACTCTTAGGGTAAAATGGTAAATAAACTAAAGGTAAATAAATAAACGTAAATAATAAAAGGTAGGTAAATAACCTGCTCAACTATAGTCAATTTTTTTTAACGATACAAAAAATCCTGACCCCTTGTTGCTTACTGACTGATATTTGATGCCAGGAGAAGGGAATACTACGCTTCTTCTAAATGTCAGCTGTATTTTATCATAGTTAACCATATTATCAGGTAAACATAGTCATCATTTTGAGCATGAGACCTTAAGTTAACATTGAATTTTTGCCTTGTTAAAAAAAATAGACTATAGAGTAACAATGCATTCAAACGGACTAGTATAGTAAGAACACGTAGATCTATCGCTATTTTAAACTTTCCTATGCATTCTTTTGTATTAGTATTCCTGTTCAGTACTTACGTTGTTGGTGCATTGATTCTGGGCATTTCGAACGGGACCCGACCCAAAGAGACTCCTCCTGAAGGCGGCTAATCCTCGCATACCCTCGTCGCCCTGTGCGGTGGGGTACGCTAACGCCGTCACCACCAGCACCACCAACACCAGCGTCACCGTGGTAAGTCGCATGCCAAAACCGACACCCATCTGAGGAAAGGGAGTGGTGGAAATGAGGATAAGAGACAGGGTTTGGAAAGAAGGAGTGCATGGTGGGTATGGGGAGAGAGAGAGAGAGAGAGAGAGAGAGAGAGAGAGAGAGAGAGAGAGAGAGAGAGAGAGAGAGAGAGAGAGAGAGAGAGAGAGAGAGAGAGAGAGAGAGAGAGAAGGAAGGAATGAAGAGTGATGAAGCAGGAGAGATTAAAGATAATTATTAAGTTAGAGTGATTGTGGAGGAATGAGAGTAGGTATTAAAGGTAGTAGAATGATATAGAGGTAAAAGAAGAGGATAACAAAATAATGAAGTGAAGAATGCATGAAGGTAGGAAAAGGGAAGGAAGAAGAGATGGATGCAAAACGAGAATATGAAGAGAAAGGATAGGGAGGATAGAAGAAAAATGAGAAGACTGGAATAGTAAAAAAAGGTAGAGAAGAAAGAAAATTAAGAAAGTGAGGAAGGAAGGTGAGCAAAAAATACTAATAAGTGAAAATGACGATATGAAAGAGGAAGGCAAATAGAGAAATGACAATAGAAGGAAAGTGAAAGGAAGGAAATGAAAGATGAATGAAGAAATTACAAAATGAGGTAGAAGATGATAGAAGAAAACAGGAAAATGAAGAGGAAAGGGAGAAAAGATGAAGCGAGGACGGAAGGGAGGAAATGAGGGAAGCAGGGATGGGAGGGAGGGAAGATATGAAGAAGCAAAAATAACAAAAGGCTAAAAGGTCAAGAAAAATAAAGAAGGTATAAGGGGGATAGGTATAAAGGTTAACACGCTAAGAAGGAAGGAAAAAAGGAGGAAGAGAGGCAGGGAAAAAAATAAACTTGTAAAGGGTTCAAATCTAAGGTAATGGTATATAATATTTTTTTTTTTTTTAAGTTGATTTTTTTTGGTTTAAGGGGGGGGGGGGGATTTTCAGGGATTTTATTTTTTTTGTTAAGGAGGGTAGGGCGAATTTTTCAGGGGATTTTTTGTGTGTTAAGTGGGGGTGCGATATTTTCAGGGGACAGAGGCAGTTAGGTAATGGTATGCAATGAGCATCAATGGGTTCTCAGGAAGCGACTGCATCACAGAACCTTCCCTTCCTTGCCTTGCTGCCTCCCACATAATGCCTCGGGTCATTGGGAACGCGCAAGAGGGGGAGGAGGGAGGGAGACACGGCTATGGCTTATGATGGGAGTATGACTTGTAATGGCTTGGTCTTGGTGTGGGAGGCTTCTGTCTCATCTCCAGCTACAGTAGCGGCCTTTTTACCGGCACTCTCCCTCATACAGGTTCCTTATCCGTATAGTAGAGGTAGGGAGAAACTGGCAGGGTACAGGGGTGAGGATGTGGTGGTAATGTGTGTTATGATAAGAATAAAATTTACAAAACACAGAATGATTGGTAAAGTAAAGTAAAGTATGAGTAGGACTTGGGTGTTAAACATGAAAGGGGAAAAAAGGAAAAAGAGGAAAAAAAAAAGAAGAAAAAAAAAGGGGGGAAGGAAAGGGAAAGGGGGCAAAGGAAATAAAGAAAAAGGGAGGAAAAATTTTTTAAAAAAGAAAAAAAAAGAAAATTTTTTTTTTCTTTTTTTCTTTTTCTTTTCCTTTTTTTTTCTTTTTTCTTTCAACTTCTTTTCTCCAAAACCCCCCAAAAAAAAATGGGGGGGCCCCCCCCCCCCCCCCCCCCAAAAAATTTTTTTCTCTTTTTAAATTTTTTTTTTTTTTTTTTTTTTGGGGGGGGGGTTTTCATTTTTTTTTTTTTGGGGGGGGGCGTTTTCTTTTTTTTTTGGGGGGTTTTTTTCCAACTTTTTTTTCCAAAAAAGGGGGCCCCCCCCCCCCAAAACCTTCCTTCCTTTGCCCTTTTCCCCCTTTTTCCCTCTTTTTTCCCCCCCCCTTTTTTTTTTTTTAATTTTTTCTTTTTTCCCCTCCCCTCCCTTTTTCCGGGCCCCCTCCCTCTCTTCCCTTTTCCTTTTTAAAAAACCCCCCCCCTTTTTAATTTTTTTTTTCCCCCCTTTTTTTTTTTTGGGGTTTTTTTTCCCCTTTTTTTTTTTTTTTTTAAATTTTTTCCGGGGTTTTTTTTAAAAAAAAAAACCCCCCCCCTTCCCCCCTTTCCTTTTCCTTTTGTCCCTCTTTTCCCAAAAAATTTTTCTCTTCTCCATTCGTTCCCTTCTTTTTTTTCCCTTTTTTTTTTTTTTTTTTTTTCCTTCCTCCCCCCCTTCCTTTTTCCCCCTTCCCCCCCCCCCCCTTTCCTCCTCTCTCCCCCTCCCTCTCTCCCCCCTCTCCCCCTCTCCTCTCCTCTCTCCCCCTCTCCTTTCCCCCTTCCTCTCCCCCCCCTTTCCTTTTTTTGGTTTCTTCTTTGGAAAATCAACCAATTGGTTTTCTTGTGGAGGGGGAAGGAAAAGGGAAAGGGGGGGGGGAAAAAGGAGAGAGAGAAAAGAGAAGAGAGGAAAAAAAAAAGAAGAAAAAAAATAATAAAAAAAGGAAGAAAAGAAGAACAGAAGGAAGCCCAAAACCAAGAGGAGAAGAGAGAAGAAGAGAGGAAAAAAAAAAAAGAAAACAAAAAGGGGAGGTTTGAATGCCCACTTTTTCCTGGTAAAGGGGAGGAAAACCCCCGGGGGGGGGCCCCCCAAAAGGGGGGTTTTCCCAAAACCCCCTTTAACCCAAAAAAATTTTTTTCCCCACCCCGAGCCTACTTCACCCCCGGGGCGGAAAAAATTTAAACACAAGGGTTTAGGGGTTTTTAAAGTTTAATTTTAAAGAATGTTATTTTTTTATAAGGGTTTTTAAAAAAGGGGGGGAATTGAGGGAAAAAAAAAAAATTTTTTTTTTTTTTTTTTTAATGACGCCCGTAAAAACACCCACAATGACCAAAAAGAAGCAAGTCTCCTATACCTTGCGGTCCCCTTTGCAACACCCCCCCCCCCAAGGAAAAAACCCAAAAAAATTTTTTTTTTAAAACCTAGGCCACAGGGACAACACCACAGTAGTACATAGCAGTACACAGTAGTAAGCAGGAACGAATTTCCCAAAAAAAAAAAAAGGGGGGAAAGGGGGTGGCCCCCAAGAGCGGTGCGGGGTGAGTAGGACTAAAGGTTAGCTCGCTGCTCTTTCTCAGTCGCGAGTGCCACTTATGCTGCCACTGCCGTGACCACACTGCCACTGCTCTCAATCCTGACGCGGCGGGTGGCTGGGGACGCGGATAGGGAGGAGGGTGACAGTGATGGTGAATGACGAGGCGGCGAGGGTTAGGGAGGGGAACATGAGGTCTTTACGATGCAGGATCAACAAGGGTCCGGAATGTCCAAGGTGAGATGATGAAGCGACCTCGGCGGTAATAATTGAAACAAGTTGTGATGTGACGGAAGAAAGCGAGGAAGGGAAGGAGAGAGAGAGGGAGGGAGGGAAGGGTTGCCAATGGTGGTGGTGGTGGGGGAGGATGATGATGGTGGTTCTTCTCCAGCCTTGAGAGGTGAGCCATCCTTCCGGGTTTTACTCTCACTCTCTTCTCAACTGCTTTCTCTGTCTCTCTCTCTCTCTCTCTCATTCTCACTCTTTTTAATGCTTTTCCCCGTTCTCTCCTCTCCTCCCTTTTCCCTTTTCTTCTCTCTCTCTCTCTCCCCTCTCTCCTCTCTCTCTCCTTCTCTCTTTTTTCCTTTTTCACCCCCAAAAAATCTTTCTCGTCGTTCTTCTTATTCCATTTTCTTTTCCAACTGTTTCCTGCTTTTTCTCTCATTCTCACTCTCTTTTCAACTGCTTTCCCTGTCTGTCTGTCTCTCTTTCATTCTCACTCTCTTTTCAACTGCTTTCTCTGTCTGTCTCTCTCTTATTCTCACTCTTTTCAACTGCTTTCTCTGTCTGTCTGTCTCTCTCATTCTCTCTCTCTTTTCAACTGCTTTCTCTCTCTCTCTTTTCTCCTCTCCCTTTCTCTCTCCTCTCTCTCTCTCTCTCTCTCTCTCCCCCTCTCCTCTTCTATCTCTCTCTCCTTTTTTTCAAATGCTTTTTTCACTACTCAACTGTCTGTCTCTCTCCTCTCTTTTCAACTGGGTTTTTTTCTCTCTCTTTTTCACATCAACTTCTCCAAAAGTGACACAATAACGATGATCTTTCCGTCAGACATTGGGAAACTTAACTAACTCGCATCATTTGTCAGTCAATCAGTCACGTGGGATGCTTTAAACTTAGTCCTGTGCAAACTGTGGGGTATTATTTACTTCAGGTATGACAGTGTATGACAGATGTATGACAGGTGTGAGATATTAAATGACTACATACACGTCTTCTCTTCCTGTTACATTTCTATACCTTCCTTATTCCCTTACCTCGATTTCCTATTTATTCTAAGTCAATATATTCCTCACCTCAAAAAAATTTGTTTTTTTTTTCTTTTAATTTCCAAAAACTTCTTTTAAAAATTTTTTTTCCTCCCTTTTTAACTTCCTTAAGTCCCCTTATTGATTTCCCCTTCCCTTTTCCTTCTTTTAATATTTTTGAGTAATTAAAACCAATATTCCTCCTGTCTCTCTCTCTCTCATTCTCACTCTTTTCAACTGCTGTCTGTCTGTCTGTCTCTCTCTCTCTCTCTCCCTTTTCAACTGCTTTCTCTCTCTTTTCTCTCTCTCTCTCCTCTCTATTCTATTTTCTTTTCCCCTTCTCCCCCTCTCTCTCCTCTCTTCTCTCTTCTCTCCCCCTCTCCCCT
>JACEEZ010004664.1:17500-26452 GCA_016584305.1 Chionoecetes opilio | reverse complement strand
CCAAACCACAAACAAAACATTTACACCACACACACACACACACCACACACACACACACACATCACCACACAACACACACACACACACACACACACACACACACACACACACACACATATTCCGTGTGGCTCAGTTGGTTAGGGTGCCCGGCATTATTCTGTGGTCTGGCGTTCGATCCCCGACCTCGCTCATTCCTGGGGTTTTTTCCACTCTGAAATTCGGGCGGTACTGTCCCCCTTGAGCAAGAGGATTGGGTTTGTGGTGTGTGAGGTCCCAGCATTCCCAAAGATCGGTAATAATGAGCTCCAAGCTCGCACTGAGAGGGTGAAACTGGCGATCGCGAGCCAGCTCGCGTGGACAAGACCATGGGTGAATAACACACACACACATACAAACATACACACACGCACACATGGACGCAGGAGAGCCTATAGCAAATCATTCACACGAACAGACAAGCCGATGAAGGGGAAGGATGGAGGGAAATAAGAAGCGACAGTCCCCGTGACAGCTACATAGGCTGATAGAGGCCGCCAGTACGTCATGGCAGGGGGGGGAGAGAGAGAGCAAGGAGAGCGACTGAAGAGTAAGAGGGGAGGAGGGGACCCAGGAAGAGACGGGCAGAAGATTGAGAGGAGGAAGAGAGAAAGATGAGAGAGGGAGAGAAGGAAGATAAGGAGAAGACCGAGGAGGAAGAGATGGAAGAAACTGGGAGTAAGGAATGGGAGAGAGAGAGAGAGCGAGGGCGAGACGGAGGAGAGACGAGAGAGGATAGGCGGGAGAGAGAGGGAGAGGAGAGAGACGAAGAAGAGACGAGAGAGAGAGGAGAGTGGAGCGTTTTTTGAGGGCTGTTTGGAGAGTCGAACGCCCCTAAAGGAACAGTAGGACTTCCCGAATGGGGGAATTCTTCTCTACTTCTCTCTCTCTCTCCTCATCTCTCTCTCTCTCTCTCTCTCTCTCTCTCTCTCTCTCTCTCTCTCTCTCTGACTGCTCTCTACGTTCTCTCTCTCTTTGATGGTGAAGATTGGCCCATTTTAATCCTTTTTATTCAAGTTGGGTTTATATTTACTGTGTGTGTGTGTGTGTGTGTGTGGGTGTGTGTGTGTGTGTGTGTGGGGTGTATGTGTGGGACGGTGTGTGTAAATTAATATAATTACACCCGAACCACTAAGTCAAGTGGGAAAGACTTATTGACATAAAATGGTTAACGCGCCTGTTGTTTGGTGCAAAAGCTGTGTAGTAATCGGTCCGATCCGGAGCAGGACAAAGGAAATGGAAATTATTATTCGAATTATTGAATCCTAGTATGAATTACCAGCCTGAGTCCCATGTCTTCTGGAAGAATACTGACGGCCATATTCAATAGGTAATGTGGCCCTGGGCAAATGTGAAAGCCTATGTCGGGGTCCACAAATAATTCTCCATAGACGTATCACTGGCTCCATCATACGGCCACTATGCAAGTCTCTGTTCTACCGGGATGGTTACCCCCACCACTAAGCCGGCCCCCCTTCAGGAAAGTACGACCCTTACGGGGGATTCAGGATGATTCACCACACCGTTCAAGGCATGTGTGTGTGTGTGTCGGTGTGGTGTGTGTGTAGTGGAGTGTGTTGTGTGTGTGTGTGTGTGTGTGTGTATTCATCTAGTGGATTCCTCTAGTTGATTTAATCCTAGTTGTATTTTACAGGGCCCAGAGCAATGCGCGTGTGGCACCGTCTCCATATCGAACAATTTTTATCATTCATCCTTAGTAAGTGCGTTGTGTATTGGCCGAAGCACAGCACCCGGAGAGCAGGGGTGACATAAAGACCCCGGCTAACACCGGTACCCATGGTCACTGCTGGGTGGACACATGGGCTCGGGTTTTAAGGAAATAACCCCTTCGTTTCAGCTCCGCCGGTGATCCAACCGGGACTTCTCGTTGGAACGAGCGTGCTTCCGTACACTACGGGAGTACCCGTGGGTACTCCGTCTCGTGTGCGTGAGTGTGTGTTGTTAGTGTGTGTATGTGTGTATGTTGTGTGTGTGTGTGTGTATTGTGTGGGTCGCAGAGAGTGGGCACCGCAAACGAAAAGTCTAACTTCCGCCACGCACTTCCGCATACCTAGTCCTAACTTTCCGCATCGCAAGTCCGCAAAATTCTAGAGTTGCATTTTGTCCGCAACCACACGTCCGCCACATCCGCCCAACCAATTAAATGATAGTTTCCATGCATAAAGTGCAAAAGTAACGGTAAAAGTTTTTAGTCGTAGGTAAATTAGTTTCCCTTTTACTAAATAACATGTCCAGTTCATTATTAGTAACTGCTTTTATACCAGCCCGTATCAGCGCCGATCACAAATGTTATGTGCTCACATTTCGCCTCCCCCTTATTGTGACCACTCACATAATTAGGAAAACTAGGGTAGTAATAATTAGTATAAGTACACTACACTCTAAATATATGTAATTGATATGATATCAGGCCCTAAAACCTCATATCAGGTCCCATTGGTGACAGATAATATCATGAGAGTGTAGTTTCACTTCCATGAAGACCAATCTCCAAAAGATTGTAGGTCAGATCGCTACTTGTTGGTCTTATTGACGTCCAAACCTTGGTGAGAAACAGTCCTCCAAAGCGGCAGAGCTGTGTATGGCCGTGTTGTTATACTTAACAAACACATATGACACAGGCCAAACACGGGACACGGGGGGGAAACATGCCTGCTCCAGCAGGTTCTTGTCTGCTTTTCTTGAAGTGGCACCAAGAGCACTCAAGCACTTTTCCCATCTTGTTGAGAGGCGGGTAGAGTTGTGCCCTCTGCAGCTGTGAGTCGGGGCTTCCTACTCACCCGGACGCATTAGCCGCGTGAGAATTGTGTTCAAGCACCAACTGCGCCGCTGCCCCCTGATGGGGATATTTGCGGACATGAGTTTGACGTTTGCGGAAAACTTCTGCAAAACTCAGTCCGCAAGCGTTATTACTCTTCTGCAAACATCCTCAAACGAATTCAGACTTTCGCACTTGCGGAAGTTGCAGTTTGCGGAAGTTTCTGCATAAGTGTCCACGTGTGTGTGTGTGTGTGTGTGTGTGTGTGTATGTGTGTGTGTGTGCGTGCGCGTGCGTGCGTGCGTGCGTGCGTGCATGTTGCCCACGTGCGTGCCGTGAGTGCGTGCGGTGGTGGAAGCGTGCGTGCGTGCGTGCAGTGTCGGTGCGTGTCGTTGCGCGTGCGTGCGTGCGTGTGCGGTGCGCGTGCGTGCGTGAGAGTGCGTGCGTGCGTGCGTGAGTGCGTGTCGTAGTGCGGTGCGGTGCGTGCGTGCCGACGTAGCGTGAAGCGTCGCGTGCCGGCGTGGTGCGTGCGTGCCGCGTGCAGTGTCGGCCGTGCGTGATGCGAGCGTGGCGTGGCGGTGCGTGTGTATTTTGCGCTCCTCTCTATTTTCTAACAGTTTTTCCTTCTCTTTTTAATTTCCTTTGTTTCCCTTTCTCATTTCCTATCCTTTTTTCTTTCTTTTTTCTTTTGCAATTTTCTTTCCTTATCTACAATCATCCATGCTGCTCAGTCTCCATTTCACGCTTGCACATATTATTTGCCTTCAGTATTCTTCGCCCTGCCCTACGGCTTACATAGTGTGTTTCTCTATTTTCAGATGACCCCTTGATATTGTTCCCTCCTGATCCCTGATGCTTACATCCATCCCGTTCTCTCCTTCTCTCTCCCTCTCTTTTCATATCCCTGCATCCCTTTTTCTTTACTATATCTCCCTTTGTCTCCGACTCTCTCTCTCTTCTCTCTCTCTCTCTATCATTCTCTCTCTCTCTCTCCTCTATCTCTCTTCTCTCTGCTCTCTCCTCTCTCTCTCTCTCTCATCTCTATCTCTCTCTCGACTGCCTTTTTTTTTTCCTTTCCCAAAGCAATCCCTACCTCATCTTCACAAACCTTGTCTCTCCCTCGAGATTCCCTCCCTTTCCTTCCCTCGCCCATCTCCTCCAGTCTCTGTCCATATCTCTCCGCGTCATACCATGTCTCACACAAAAATTTGGCGTTCAACGGTATTCCTCATTCTCCTCCTTCTCTTCACCTTCGCCTTCTCGACTTCTCCTTCTCCTGCCTCCCCCTCCTCCTCCTCCTCCCCTCCCCTCCTCATCCTCCCTCCCTCCTTCCTGTAATCCTCCTGATCCTCCTCCTACCTCCTCCTCCTCCTCCTCCTCCTCTCCTCTTCTCTCTCCATCTTCCTAGTGGAAGGAAGCGCAAACTTTGCATCGTATAAATCTCTAAAACGTCGACACTAGAGTGGGTAGAAGTATCCACAGGTAGCTTATTTGGCCCAGTAGGAAGGATAATGTGATGTTATTCCTTGTATGCCTTGTATACTTCTCTTTATCCCTTTACGTTAATATTCTTGGGTATTTAGGGGAGTAGCACGATATTCTTAGACCTGTGTGAAAATCACTGTAAGATGCGTGGTAGGGAGTTGGTGGTCGTGGTGAGGAGCAGAAGAAGAGGAGGAGGATATGCCCAAGGAAGTCCATTAGAGGGTCGTTAGAGGCGTCACTGGCGATTGCTAGAATAGGAGGAGGAGAAGAGGTAGGGAAGGATACAAAGGAATACAACGTAAACACAAAACAGCAACGCAGAACGACTAGGTCCCTTACAAGGACGTTTGCTTTAACTATACTACACTAACAACGATAATTAAGAGAGAAAGGATAGGAGAGTAGAAGGCTCCTCACTCACCCACCCTATTCCCGATCCAGCACCGAAGCTGCGGCGAAAGAAATGATACCATGAATAAGATAACAACTGCATGGAGAATATTTGTGAGGAAAGCGAAAGCTAGTAAATCTATGCGCTAACTGAATAACTAGATTGTGGGGGTAGGTTTAGATGCTGATAGTAGGTCATGTTATGGGTGTTTTGTACTGGTAGGAACACCAGTGTGGGCGTTCAAGGGTGGTGCGGCAGCCTTTGCCTGGCGCTCTTCTTGGGAACGGCAGCAGTCAATCAGGCACAGCTCCGTTCAATCCACTGCGGATTGTGTAGAGCATTTCCATGTAGGACGCCGTACACTTCGAGACTCCGAGCAGCAGTGGACCCCTGGTACCTTAAATCCCGATGGTGGTCACAACTGTCAGGACCCTAACTGAACCGAAAGCCCGTCAAGGAGGAGATGGACTTTTTGGAGAAAGGAGAGAAGAGTGCGAAGAGGAGAGACGACGCACCGGAGAGAGGACGACGAGAGAGAGGGAGGTACGAGGAGAGAGGAGGACCAGAGAGAGCGATTGACGCAGGTGAGATTGTGACATGAGAGATGAGAGAGACGAGAAGAGAGGGAAAGCGAGAGCTAACAAGACAGAAGGACCCGAGAGCCGGACAGCAGGAGAGGAGAGAGAGAGAGACGAGGAGAAGAGGAGATGAGTGAGAGGGGAGAGAGAGGGATGAAGGAGGTATGGGAGAGAGAGAGAGAGATGAGAGCCAGAGATGAGAACCAACCCATCACAACCCGGAGCACCATGCGACGAGAGAAACGAAGCTGGAGAGAACGGTGAGCGAGAGAGAGAAGAGAGACGGGAGAGACGAGAGACGAGAGGAAGAGAGAGACTGAGAGAGAGAGAGAGAGAGAGGACTGGAGTGGTTCCTAAACAAAGACAGATACGAGATAACACAGACAAAAAGAGAGAAATAATAATTAGATAAAATGAAAAAAATAGAAAGATATAAAAATGGCATCATCAAATTATCTTTTATGAAGGTTTTAGCGAACACTATCTTAATTGAGAGAGAGAGAGAGAGAGAGAGAGAGAGAGAGAGAGAGAGAGAGAAGAAGGAAGAGAGGAGAGAGAGATGAAGACGAGAGAGAGAGAGTGAGAGATGAGAGATGACAACAAAACAATCACCACAACCCACCACATTCACAATAAACATGAACAACAACTCTCCTCTCTCTCTCTCTCTCTCTCTCTCTCTTCTCCTCTATAGCTCCTCCTCTAGCTCATCTCGGCTGAAACCCCACCAAACTTTCCACGCTTGTCCAATATTTACCTAACACCACCACTACCACTACCACCACCACCACTACCACCACCACCACCACTAGCACCACCACCACCACCACCACCCGTGACGTCACAGCCATGGTTGCCAGGTGTGGACTTTTTCATGGGTACACCTCCCTTGCATCGCTAATTAAGGTGTCCCGGCCAGGTGAGGGGGATGTGAAGGCAGGTGAGAAGGGTGGGGAGGGGGAGGGGGAAGGGGGAGGGGAGGGAGGGAAGGGGGGAAAGCGGGTTTTCCGCGAGGGAGGGGAGGCGAGGGGAAAAGGGGTCATGTTAATTACTGTCACCTGGCTAGTCGCGACAGGTGAGTCAAGAAGGGAGAAAGGGAGGAGATGAAAGGGAGAAAGGGAGAGATAGAAAAGAGGGAGGGAAAGAAAGAAGAAAGGAAAGAAGAAGGAAGGAAAGAGAAGAAAGAAGGAAAGAAGAAGAAGGAAGGAAAGAGAAGGAGGAAGGAAAAAGAAGGAAAGAGGAAGGGATAGAAGAAGGAGTAAAAAAGAAGGATTTGAGATTTTTACTGTATTATTAGTAGTATTGTTATTACTATTATTATCATCATTTTTACTTTTTTAACTATTATCATTTTTTTGGTGTTATAATTATTTTTGTGTGTGTGTGTGTAGTGTGGTAGTGTGTGGCGTGTGTGTGGAGGTAGTGTGTCGTGTGTGTGTCGTGTGTGTGTCTTCTTGTGTGGGTGTGTGGGGGGTTTGTGTGGGGTTTTGTTTGAGTGACAAGTGAGTAGATGGCCAGTAGGGTTACTTCGCTCTCTATCTATCTCGCTCTCTCTCTATCTCTCTCTCTCTCTCTCTCTCTATCTCGCGCGTCTCTCGCTTTCTCTCAGCTCTCTCTCGTCGCGCGCTCGTCTCGCGCTCTCTCCTCGCTCTCTCTCTCCTCTCCTCTCTCCTCTCTCTTCTCTCTCTCTCACCGATGTGTAAACTATTGCTGCTCCAAAGCATAATCTTGGGCTTTCCTCTTTTTCCTCCACCTCTCCCTGGAGACAGAAGGCGGAGGATGGAGGGCAGGGAGGGAGAGAGGTGAGGGTGGGAGGAGGGAGAGGGAGGGAGGAGGGAGGGAGGGAGGGAAGTACACAAGAGAGAAAAGGGGGGGGAGGGGGAGGAAAATTGATGAGGAAGGCGTTGTTGGGAAGAGAAGAGGGAAAATTTAGGAGACGGAAAGAAGGAGGAGGAGGAGGAGGAGGAGGAGGAGGAGGAGGAGGAAGAGGAGGAGGAGGAGAAGGAAGACTTTAAACATTAAGTACTTTCTATTTTACGGTAGACGCACAATTTTAGTCATTTTTCTCATAAATAGAAGCGTGAAAATAGACGTTGGAAAATATAACAACTTTGTGAAATAGAAGGAAGAGAAACTATTCATTTTTTACCCATTTCTGTCGCGTCTTAGTAAAAAACAAAAGCTGTAGTTTTTTGTGTGGGGGAGGATGGAAGGCGTAGAAATGCGGTTGTATAAATGTATATACTATGATAACGTGAAATTGTTATAAAAGATACGTGGAAAGTTTTGATATTATGATAGTGGGGCAGAAAATGTGGTAAAAAGAGCAAGATTTTTCTATACCTTACATTACATTATAACGAAATTTGACTTAATGAAATACAGATAGTTGTTAAAAAAAAAAGTAATTGTAACGAGGAGTAAAGAAAAAATGAACATAAAATAAGATAAAAAAGGAAAAGAAGATAAAAAAGAAGAAAGAAGATAAAAAAGAGGAAATAAGATAAAAAAGAAAAAATAAGATAAAAAAGAAGAAATAAGATAAAAAAGAAGAAATAAGATTTAAAAAAATAAAGCAGATAAAAAAGAAGAAATAAGATAAAAAAGAAGAAAGAAGATAAAAAAGAATAAAGAAGATAAAACAGAAGAAAGAAGATAAAAAAGAAGAAAGAAGATAAAAAAGAATAAAGAAGATAAAACAGAAGCAAGAAGATAAAAAAGAATAAAGAAGATAAAACAGAAGAAAGAAGATAAAAAAGAAGAAAGAAGATAAAAAAGAATAAAGAAGATAAAACAGAAGAAATAAGATAAAAAAGAAGAAAGAAGATAAAAAAGAAGAAAGAAGATAAAACAGAAGAAAGAAGATAAAAAAGAAGAAAGAAGATAAAAAAGAATAAAGAAGATAAAACAGAAGAAATAAGATAAAAAAGAAGAAAGAAGATAAAAAAGAAGAAAGAAGATAAAAAAGAAGAAAGAAGATAAAAAAGAGAAAGAAGATAAAAAGAATTAAAGAAGATTAAACAGAAGAAATAAGATAAAAAGAAGAAGAAGATAAAAACAGAAGAAAGAAGGATAAAAAGATAGAAAGAAGATAAAAAAGAATAAAGAAGATAAAACAGAAGAAGAAGATAAAACCAGAAAGAAAGAAAGATAAAAAGAAGGGGGACAGATAAAAACGAGAAAGAAGTATTAAAACAGAAGAAAGAGATAAAAAAGAAGAAAGAAGATCAAACAGAAGGAAAGAAGATAAAAAAATAAGAAGATAAAAAAAGAAGAAAAGAAGATAAAAACAGAAGAAAGAAGATAAAAGAAGAAAGAAGATAAAAAAGAAGAAGAAAGAAGATAAAACAGACAGAAGAAGATAAAAAAGAAGAAAAGAGATAAAAAGAAGGAAAGAAGATAAAACAGAACAAGAAGATAAAAAGAATAAAGATAAAAAAGAATAAAGGCCAGATAAAAAAAGAAGAAAGAAGATAAAACAGAAGAAAGAAGATAAAAAAGAAGAAAGAAGATAAAAAAGAAGAAAGAAGATAAAAAAGAAGAAAGAAGATAAAAAAGAAGAAAGAAGATAAAAAAGAAGAAAGAAGATAAAACAGAAGAAAGAAGATAAAAAAGAAGAAAGAAGATAAAAAAGAAGAAAGAAGATTAAAAAAAAGAAAGATAAAAAAGAAGAGAGAAGATAA
>JACEEZ010004664.1:7500-12500 GCA_016584305.1 Chionoecetes opilio | reverse complement strand
GTGTGCGGGCTAGGTGATCACTGTAGCCTTTGCCCATTGCTACATAATTTATATCCAGCCACTTGTCTGTCATTATCCAACCCCAAATTACGACGACGAGTGAAAAAGCCACCCAGTAACCAAGCACACTGCAGAGATTTTCGTGTGTGTGTGTGTGTGTGTGTGTGTGTGTGTGTGTGTGTGTGTGTGTGTGTGTGTGTGTGTGTGTGTGTGTGTGTGTGTGTGTGTGTGTGTATGAATATTGTACATTGACACCGGCCGCCCATCAGCTTCCAGGAGAATGTGCTGTGTGTGTGCGTGTGTGTGTGGGGGGGGAGGGGGAAGGCTTGTGCGGGGAGGGGCTGGTAGGGCGGGAGGGGTTGGTAAGGGTGGTGGTGGTGGCCATAATTACAAGTTTCGTAAAGGTCATGTGTTTGATATATCTCAACCTGTCTCTGTATTACGTCGTGTCTCTCTCTCTCTCTCTCTCTCTCTCTCTCTCTCTCTCTCTCTCTCTCTCTCTCTCTCTCTCTCTCTCTCTCTCTCTCTCTCTCTCTCTCTCTTCAATATTTGCCTCATAAAACTAAGAGCATAATAAATATGAACAAATATTTCCTATAAACTTTCAGGTAATTCCGAGAGAGAGAGAGAGAGAGAGAGAGAGAGAGAGAGAGAGAGAGAGAGAGAGAGAGAGAGAGAGAGAGAGAGAGAGAGAGAGAGAGAGAGAGAGAGAGAGAGAGAGAGAGAGAGAGAGAGAGAGAGACTCATTTTCACCCAGATTACCTACGTACCTACAAAAAGCCATCTTCCTATCTAACTTCTTAACTGATAATAATAAAAAGTTCAAGAAAATAAACTAACTGAGAAAAAGTTAGGCGAGGTTATTCTGTTCCCTTACTACCAATACTTTCCTTATCGCTATCTTTCCTACATTCCTTTACTACCTCTGCAGGCGTAAAGGGCTGTACGTCTTGAAGATAAGCCTGTTTTGCTACAATTATGATAGGCTTGTGTGTGTGTGTGTGTGTGTGTGTGTGTGTGTGTGTGTGTGTGTGTGTGTGTGTGTGTGTGTTTGCGTGTGTGTGTGTGTGTGTGAAAGGGGTTACTTCCTACATCCCTTTACTACCTATGAAGGCGTAAATGGCTATGGCGTTTTGAAGATAAGCCTGTTTTTGCTACAATTATGATAGGCGTGTGTGTGTACGTGTGTGTGTGTGTGTGTGTGTTGCGCAGGCTGGTGTGATAATCGGTGGCGCTGCGCTGCTGTTATTGTGTTATTGCTGTCTGACCAAATGCCCCGCTAACACATGGGTTGGCGCGCACAATCCTATTCTTTTGCCTCTTGTTCGTGTGGTGTGATGTGGTGGTGGTGATAGTGGTGGTGGTGGTGGTGATAGTGTGTTTGGTGTTGTGGTTGGTTGGTTGTGTGGGGTTGGGGTTGTTGTGGTGGTGGTGGTTGGGTGTAGTGGTTGGTGGTGATAGTGGTTGGTGGTGGTGGTGGTGGTGGTGTGGTGGTGGTGTGGCGGTTGGTGGTGTGTGGTGGTGAGTGGTGGTGGTGGTGGTGGTGGTGGTGTTGGTGGTTGGTGGTGGTCGGTGGTGGTGGTGTGGTAGTGGTGGTGGTGGTGGTGGTGGTGGTTTGTGTGGTGGTGGTGTGGTGGTGGTGTAGTGGTGGTGGTGGTGGTGTAGTAGTTGTTGTTGTGGTGGTAGTGGTGGTGTGATGGGGTGGTGGTGGTGTGGTGGGGTGGTGGTGGTGGTGAGTAGTTGGGTTTGGGTGGTGGGGTGGTAGTGGTGGTGGTGGTGGTATAGTGGTGTGGGGTGGTTGTAGTAGTGGTGGTGGTGGTGGTGGTGGTGGTAGTGGTGGTGATAGTGGTGTGGTGGTGGTGGTGTCACATATCAATTAAAAAGCTGTACAAATGTTCACTAAAATGGCATCTCCGTCCCTTGAATGAGTATATATTTGATCATATGTGTTCTTGAGTTGCTTAGTTTTCTTTATTTAACTGTATTTCTTCAATTTTCAGATCTTCATTTCTTTTAGTTCTAATATTCATCCTCCACTTCCTTATTATCAGATTTTTTACCTCTCAGTTTCTCTTCTTTCTTTTCTTACTCCCATATTTATTGCTTCTTTTGTTCCTTTGTATTATTTGCTATTCTCTTCTATATCTTCTGTCTTTTGTCCCTTCTACTTCTATGTCTCCTCCTCCTCGTGAAATGCCTCTGGTCTAGCGGCGGTCATCTCACCCTCTTGTCCCCTTCCTCCCCCTTCCATCTCCCCTCTTTCGCTCCTGCATATTGTATCAGCCTAACCCCCTCCCCCCTTCCCCCCCACACCCCCTCAAGCTCCCCCTTCCTCCCTTTCCCTCTCTTGGTAACTCTCCTTCCTTCCTTCCTTCCTTCCTTCCTTCCTTCCTTTCTTAACATTACCTTCACTCAAAACTCTCCTTTTTTTCCTTTTTTTCCTCTACCAGTTCGCTTTTCCCTCTGTTTATATATCTCTCTCATACTAAAACACACACACACACACACACACACACACACACACACACCGCGAATCCTGTCACCGACTATAATCACTCTTTCCGTCTCGTCTCTGAAAAAAATCGATACAATACCTTGACCGATTCCTCCATAACCTAATTCTCCTTTCCTCACATACCATTACTTTTTCCTTTGTTGTTTTCTTATCATCACCGTCTTTGTCATCATTATTTATATATCCTCTCATTACTCAATGTATGTTCATGGTAGCCGCATCAATTCACACACACATCAGATCAACGCATTGTAGAGAACTTGAAGCTGAAGACCTTGCCCCCCCACAACAACCACCACCACCACAACACATACCACCAACCTTACCACCATCCCCACCACTACCAACCACCACCCTTGTCCTACAACCATACTCCATACATCCACCGTCACCACCACACACCATACACCATTACCACACTAAAATTGTTACGATAAAAGATGTTAAAGGCGCAAAACAAAATGACGAAAAGACTGACAAAAGCCTGGAAATGCACTGAAAAGACTGACAAAAGCCGAAAGTACGAACAAAGACTGACAAAACCGAAAAAGTCGACAAACACATACAACAGCCGAAAAATGTACGAAAAAGACTGACAAAAGCCGAAAAATGTACGAAAAAGACTGACAAAAGCCGAAAAATGTACGAAAAAGACTGACAAAAGCCTGAAAATGCACGAAAAAGACTGACAAAGGCCGAAAAATGTACGAAAAAGACTGACAAAAGCCTGAAAATGTACGAAATAGACTGATAATAGCCGAAAAATGTACGAAAAAGACACCACCGTCACCACCACCACCACCACCACCACCAGGCCAGGACGTTGATGGGTGTGTCAGGGTAGCGTCGCGATGATAGGCCGGCGAGTCTCCTGCACCGCCTGACCACGCTCACCCCGACCCATCACACGCCTGGAGCGACATTCTGAGGGTGTATGCGGCGTGGACCGAGGAAGGACGGCGGAGGAGGGACAGGAGTAAGGGAGACAAGAGTGGAGAGTCGCAATATCCATCTGAGAGCAATGTTTCTATCTTTCTCGACCCGCAGGCAGACGTAGAAACCGTTTTGTTCAAGTAGCGGCGAGTAGCACCCTGAGGCCCGTCTGGTGATGCAGGGAAGGGTGGCGCAGGGATGGTAAGGCAGGGCGACCGTCTTCCCCGCGTCACCGCCGGCTCATTGTTATGAAACCCTTATGGCCAAGAGGTGGACAAACAAGGAACCTGCCATAGACATCTCGCCCCCTCCCTACATATGTCTTGTCTATCGCTATACCCCATCGAGCCTTCCTGCCGGTATCTCTGTCACTGGCACTAACCTCGCACCATGCCGGCACTGTTGACTGATATTCCCAAGGAGGTTATATAAGACCTACACAACCTCCTTGGATATTCAACTGTGAACTTCTATGCACACACACGCCAACTTTCCTCCAAACTTCTTTAGACGAGCACCTCATAGCGCTCGCATCTTATTACCACGTCAAAAATATGGAAAGAATATAAAATTTAAGTGAAATATACCACTACAAAACATAAAATCTCGTAAAGTCTCTGGGAGTCCTACACATCACACCCCTACTTGTCCTCCGTCAGGGCAAGGCTGGCAAGACAAGTAGCAGGATCCCCGGGCCTAACGTCACTCTGGGGGGATAAAAGGAAGGCATTCACAGATGACGTATAGCAAAGACGAGGGGTGGGAGGAACCATCAACACCCCCTCTCTTCTTCACCCCCCTTTCTTCCTTTCCCTTCAGCGAGAAACAACGAAGGACTGTAGGAAAGAAAAAGTAAACACCAAGAAGAAGAAGAAAGAAAAGGAGGAATGTAGGGAAAAGAAAGTAACACGAGAACAAAGCATTAGTTGTAAAGTAGCAGAAAAATATTAACTTAAACTAACCTTATTTTTTTTGCTATTTCCTCTTCATTTGAATATCTTTTTTTTTCTTTTTTTTGTATAATGTATGTTTTATGTGTTCATTTTATTCATGTATTTGTTTAACGTACAAATGTGTGTGTGTGTGTGTGTGTGTGTGTGTGTGTGTGTGTGTGTGTGTGTGTGTGTGTGTGTGTGTGTGTGTGTGTGTGTGTGTGTGTGTGTGTGTGTGTGTGTGTATGACTGCGCGCGTGTGTGTGTGTGTGTGTGTGTCATTATTCTATATCCCTGTACATAAAAACGATTGGAGGTAACACAATAACTAAATTCAATAACTATTATAAATAAAAAGTATTACTTAGGAATTCTGCAGGGCTAAAAAAGGGTGAGAGGCGCCCTTGGTCCTACCCAACGACACTCAACTAAGTTCCTGGCGGCGGCACTTTCACCCTCACCAAAGTTTCGACAATTGCTCTCGGATTTTTTTTCTTTTTTTAACAGAGTCCAAAATGGTGGCTAAGGATGAGACTGTGGCCGGTCCTTCCTTTTAAACCCTGGATATATATTTTATTATTTTATTTTATTTACACCATAGAATAATTGGTATTTAGGCC
>JACEEZ010004664.1:0-2500 GCA_016584305.1 Chionoecetes opilio | reverse complement strand
ATTCATGGACTCCCTGGCTTAAAACGGTTGTCAGTGATACTATTTGCGGTGAAAAAATTATGACAAGTGGGAATCAATAAACTGATGAGCCATTATGTATATCCGCATTAGCAGCATATAAGTCGGCTTTATAATTTCCTGACATTCGCCGTCAGTTCTTTCTGCAGTCAGTCTTACTTCAAATGTGATCTGGTTTCTTATGTTTCTCTTTGTGTGTGTGTGTGTGTGTGTGTGTGTGTGTGTGTGTGTGTGTGTGTGTGTGTGTGTGTGCTGTGTGTGTTGTGTGTGTGTGTGTGTGTGTTGTGTGTGTGTGTGTGTGTGTGTGTGTGTGTGTGTGTGTGTGTGTGTGTGTGTGTGTTGTGTGTGTGTGTGTGTGTGTGTGTGTGTGTGTGTGTGTGTGTGTGTGTGGTGTGTGTGTGTGTGTGTGTGTGTGTGTGGTGTGGGCTGTGTGTGTGTGTGTGTGTGTGTGTGTGTGTGTGTGTGTGTGTGTGGTGTGGTGTGTGTGTGTGTCTGTGTGTGTGTGTGTGTGTGTGGTGTGTGTGTGTCCATGACTTCCTCAGAACACACAGAAAAAAAAGAGTGCTTTGTATACCCCTTAATCTATACACACACAACATTTCCTGTCCCCGTAAATTTTCCTTCATAAACTTTAGATGTGTTGATTTTTTCTCTTCCGTGCTTGGCTGGCAGGGGAGTGAGTGTGAAGGGAGGCAGGGGGACATAGGGTAGGGGGTTCAAGCAGGGGGAAAGGAAGGGAAGGGAAGGGAAGGGGATGAAGGAGAGGCTGACCCTGTGAGGTGACAGGTCAGGGGGGGGGGGGTGACAGACGAGTGGGGAGAGAAAGAGAAAAGCAAATGCCACCTGTCATAACGCGCTTGAGGGTTACGTACATGGCAACACACACACACACACACACACACACACACACCACACAACACACACACACGCACACACACACACACACACACATAAAGAGCAGGTGCGTGAAATCTCTGCAAAGTAAACACGGACGTATGTATAGAAATCCAGACACACAACTTAGGATCAAGGTGAGACAGAGCAAATACTACTACTAATAATAACAAAAACAATAGAAATTCAACAGAAGAATGAATGTCCACACTACTACTAATAACAAAAAGTGAAAATTCAAGAAGGGAATGAATGTCCATTGCTCTAAAAAGGCAAAGGGGCGAGAGCGTGAGAGAGGCAGCGGCATGAGTCAAGAGAAGGGCTGGATAGGCGAGACAGCCTTCACCCCGCGCGGCGACCAAGTGACTGCGAGGGCTGGCGGAGGCGGCGGCGAGACGGCGACGGACAGCGGGAGACCATCGCGCTGGCTGGAAAACTCGCGCGAGGAAGTTGGCTCTGCACCACCACACTGCCAGGCGCTCAATACACACCCACAGAGAGCACCTGTTTACCACCTACATCAGGAGAACGAGTATAGAGCGTGGTAATACCTAAAGGGCGGCGTGAGGAGTGTCAGGAGGTGCGTGGAGAGGCTAAGCATTGCGGGTGTTGGTAAAGTGCCGTACGAGGGCCGGAAAGACGTGATGGCAGCAGGTGTGATCGCGGCGTGGAGCCAGTGTACCTGTGGCAGTGGAGGCGGGAGTATTGCCGGTGCTGACCTCTGCGTCTCGCCCAACGTGGCTACAACTGTGTTAGGACTCGGTCGACGCCGCACGGAGAGGGAGAGACGGAGGCTGTTGCTGATACTGTCTTTACTCCATCAGACGGTTCCTCCCCAAGCATTCGATCTACTCCTCAAGCCCCCTTTACCATCTTACCGAAGAACTACGATTTATAGGAGTTCGTCGGGTGGTGGGGAGTTTCGTGCGTGCCCTGCCCTTCCTCCCCCTTCCATTACTCTCCGCGGGGAAGACTGATGGGGAGAACAGCGTGCGAGGGAACACTACCACCACCACCACCACCCTAACTAACACGCCCTCAGACCTCAGCCTTCGTGCGTGTGTGCGTGCGTGTCTGACTGAACGAACCAAACCAGGGCAACGAACTACCACCACCTGAACTACTACCACTAGACACAACACCAGGAGACAGAAAGTGTAGGAGTGAAGGTGGTTTACAATGAAGGTTTTGGAGGAGGACATCGAGGAGAGAGGACCAAAGGGAGAGAGAGAGAGGGAGTGAGGTAACCTAGGACCGCTATGGAGAAAAGAAGATTTACCTCCAAATTACATTCCTCCTCCTCCTCTTCCTACTCCTCCTCATCTCCGCGCCTCTTCCTCCTTCTCCTCCTGCTTCCTCTCAACTTCCTCCTCCTCCTCCTCCTTCCTGGCCCGTCCCCCGTCGCCGCCGCCCACGGTAAGTACATATAATTGATAAAGGATAGATAGAGGAATGATGAAAAAGAGTAAGGATAAAGGACACGGCGTTATGCTATTTTAGGGCGCCGTAAATTGCTGCTAATTTGGTGCACCTATTCAGGCTTGCGATTTTTATGTTCTCTCTCTTTTCTTTTTCTTTCTTTTTTCTC
>JACEEZ010004663.1:45000-58477 GCA_016584305.1 Chionoecetes opilio | reverse complement strand
GCCCAATCTCTCTCTCTCATTCTCTCTCTCTCTCTCTCTCTCTCTCTCTCTCTCTCCTCCTTCTCTCTCTCTCTCTCTCTTTCTCTCTCTCTCTCTCACTCTCTCTCTCTCTCCGCTCCTCCGAGGCCTCGCTCTAAGCCTCCTCTATGTTCTCTTCCTCACAATTCCTGGGTTACTTAAGCCACAAACATAGTACTGTATTTGTTTGCTTCACAGGTTAGAAATGTTGGAAATGTGGCTGTATGGGTGTTTAGTGTGTTTATCTGGTGTGTTTGTATACATAGCAGGGTAGTAGTAGTAGTAGTAATAGAGTAGTAGTAGTAGTAGTAGTAGTAGTAGTAGAAGAAGTAGTAGTAGTAGAAGAAGTAGTAGTAGTAGTAGAAGAAGTAGTAGTAGTAGAAGTAGAAGTAGTAGTTCAAGTAAGGGTTTGATAGGAGTGTGTCTTGCATGCATTGATTTGTATTTATATTGTTTGTATTATATTGCCAGTACTGTTATAATTACGCGCCTATGTGTTGTTACTGATGAGTTACTGTAGCGTCCTTCTCCTCCTCTTCCTCGTCTTCTTCCTCCTCTTCCTCTTCGTCCTTCTCCTCCTCTTCTTCCTTCTCCTCCTCCTCCTCCTTTGCTATTTCATGCTCGTCTTTCGTCTTCCTCCTCTAGTTGCTAATTATATTCAGAGGTCGCCATTCATAGTAGCAGAGTTATCGTTGCTTTTCCCTCCTCCTCCTCCTCCTCCTCCTCCTCCTCCTCCTCCTCCTCCTCCTCCTCCCCTCCCTCCTCCTCCTCCTCCTCCTCATCCTCCTCCTCCTCCCCCCTCCTCTCTCTCTGTCCTGTACCCTGTCGCATCTCTCCTCCACCGCCCAATACAGAGCAAAGTTAATTTACTACCGATATAACACGTTCAGTTGGCTCTCCGCGCATACCCGAAGTCCTGGCGGGGTGATCCACTTTGGGTTCTAACTTTGTACTACCCCTCCTCCTCCTCCCTCCTCCTCCTCCCTCCTCCTCCTCCTCCTCCTCCTCCTCCTCCCTCCTCCTCCTCCTCCTCCTCCCAGGGGCGCCACAGAAGGGGAAAACTCGTCCTAGTTTATCGAGTTTTCTTAACCAGACGACGAGAAAGACGAGGGAAAGAAGGGAACTGTTGCTTCTAGATAAAGTGTTGATGATAGAAATTAGGTCAAATGTGTGTGTGCGCCTGTGTGTGTGTGTGTGTGTATGTATGAGTGTGTGTAGGTGTGTGTGTGTGTAGGTGTGTGTGTGTGTGTAGTTGTGTGTGTGTGTGTGTGTGTGTGTGTGTGTGTGTGTGGTGTGTGTGTGTGTGTGTGTGTGTGATGCATATGCAGGGACGCACCGGTGTGATAAACGCGATAACTAAATTATAATGTTGCAAACTTGATTCGGGAAATAAACTTACCGAAGAGTGATCATGAATATTAATTATATGTATGAGAGAGAGAGAGAGAGAGAGAGAGAGAGAGAGAGAGAGAGAGAGAGAGAGAGAGAGAGAGAGAGAGAGAGAGAGAGAGGCGAGAGAGAGAGTGAGTGAGTAGTGAGTGAGTGAGGAGAAATAGAGAGAGAGAGACAGAGACGAGACAGAGAGAGAGAGAGAGAGAGAGAGAGAGAGAGAGAGAGAGAGAGAGAGAGAGAGAGCCTATTTATTCATTCAGTGTTAGAAATAGGTCACACGTAACCAGGTTGGAATGAATTATAAAAATACATGAAAATATCGAATGACATTTAAACGCGTGAGGGGAAAAAAAGGAAAAACACAGACCGTTGGCTGCTGAGAGAGACACAAGGTCACAAGACACGCATGAATCAACACGAGAAAAATGGGAAAGAAGTAAAGAGGAATAGGATACACACACAAAAGAAGGAAGCGAAGGAGGAGGAAGTGGGAGAGAAAAAGTAAGACATCAGGAGGAAAAAGAATTAGAAGGAGGAGGAGGAGAAGGAGGAAGTGGATGAAGAGGAGGGAGTGAAGGAGGGAAAGTAAGACATCAGGAAGAAGGAAGAGAAGAAGATGCAGGAAGAAGAGGAAAATTAAGACATCAGGAGAGAGAAGATCATGAAGAAGAAGAAGAAGATGATGATAAAGGAGGAGGAGGAGGAGGAGGAACAGGAAGAGGAAGAGGAGGAGGAGGAGGAGGAGGAGGATGGAGGAGGGAGGAGAGGAGGAGGAGGAGGAGGAGGAGGAGGAGGAGGAGGAGGAGGAGGACCTAAGGCCGCACCTCACGTGTATTATATGTCTTCATGAGTCAGCTGCCGTGAATGAAGTGTTTGTGTAGAAGATGATCCCGTGTGTAAAGATATAATTATTGATCATCAAGATCTCACATAAAGACGCTTCTCTCTCTCTCTCACTCTCTGTCTTTCTCTCTCACTCTGTCTTTCTCTCTCTCTCTCTCACTCACTCACTCACTCTCTCTCTCTCTGTTTTTATCTCTCTCTCTCTCTCTCTCTCTCTGTCTTTCTCTCTCTCTCTCTGTCTTTCTCTCTCTCTCACTCACTCATCTCCTCTCTCTCTCTCTCTCTCTCTCTCTCTCTCTCTCTCTCTCTCTCTCTCTCTCTCTCTCTCTCTCTCTCTCTCTCTCTCTCTCTCTCTCAGGATATATATGTAGATAATCAGGAATTAGTTGGCAATACACCTTTCCTACTCTGCATGTTTCAAAGTTTATATTCTATTCTTTAATCGTATAGGATAAAGAGTACATACATTCTGCAGAAATTTCAACTCCAGTGACAAAAAGTTGATATTAGTCTCGATAAATATACATGATTTGTTTCCCTTACTTCAATATTTCATGTAGTCTTTGTCTTATCTTCCGTGCAGAAGTCATGGTTTAGTAGTAGTGGTAGTAGTAGTTGTAGTAGTAGTAGTAGCAGTAGTAGTAGTAGTAGTAGTAGTAGTAGTAGTAGTAGTAGTAGTAGTAATAGTAGTAGTAGTAGTAGTAGTAGCAGCAGCAGCAGTAGCAGCAGCGTTAGTATAGTTAAAACAGGCAAGGCACCACCGTAGTGTTTGTGGCGGTAGTGAACTGAGGCATAGGAGCACCGTAGAGTTATTGTCATGGGATGAGTGTTACAGTCTATTTTTTCTTACGAGGCAAAAATTCCATTCTAACTTAAGTTCTCATGCTTAAAATTATGCCTATGTTTACCAGATAATATGGATAAATATGATAAAATACAGCTGAAATCTAGAAGAAGCGTAGTACTCCCTTCTCCTGGCATCAAATATCAGTCAGTAAGCAGCAAGGGTCAGGATTGTTCGCCTCGTAAAAAAACCCAGAGTATAGTGAAGTACACAATAGCGTGAGAGGTAAGACCCGGTTGTCAGGCGGGGCGGGTACAAGCTTATTGATTTTGTATGCAATATTTCCGCCCCCGCCCCTCCCCCCCTCTTCCACTCCCTCCATGCACGTACATGACTTATTTATTCCACTCAAACCCACATCCACTTTACCTCCCACCGACACACACACACACATACACACACACACACACGCACACACGCACACACACACACACACACACACACACACACACACACACACACACACACACACACACACACACACACACACACACACACACACACACACACACACACACACACATTTCTTCAAAAAGCAATAAAGGCGTCAGTTGCAAGACTTCTTCCTGAGCCCCGACATGATTATAGGCAGGCCGGCAGGCCGGCCGGCAGGGAGGCAGGCCGGCAGGCAGGCAGGCAGGCAGGCAGGCAGGGAGGCAGGCAGGCAGGCAGGCAGGCAGGCAGGCAGGCAGGCAGGAGAGGCAGGCAGCCTGGCTGGCAAGCCGCCGGCCGGCAGAGAGGCAGGCCGGCAGGCAGGCAGGCAGGCAGGCAGGCAGGAGAGGCAGGCAGGCAGGCAGGCAGGCAGGCAGGAGAGGCAGGCAGGCGGCAGGCAGGCTGGCAGGCAGGCAGCCGCAGGGAGGCAGGCCGGCAGGCAGGCAGGCAGGCAGGCCGGCAGGCCGGCAGGGAGGCAGGCAGGCAGGCAGGCAGGCAGGCAGGCAGGAGAGGCAGGCAGGCAGGCAGGCAGGCAGGCAGGCAGGCAGCAGGGAGGCAGGCAGGCAGGCAGGAGAGGCAGGCAGGCAGCAGGCAGGCTGGCAGGCAGGAGAGGCAGGCCGGCAGGCAGGCAGGCAGGCAGGCAGGAAGGAGAGGCAGCAGGCAGGCAGGCAGGCTGGCAGGAGAGGCAGGCAGGCAGGCAGGCAGGAGAGGCAGGTAGGCAGGCAGGCAGGCTGGCAGGAGAGGCAGGCAGGAAGGAGAGGCAGGCAGGCAGGCAGGCAGGCTGGCAGGAGAGGCAGGCAGGAAGGAGGCAGGCCGGCAGGCAGGCAGGCTGGGCAGGAGAGGCAGGCAGGAAGGAGAGGCAGGCAGGCAGGCAGGAGAGGCAGGCAGGAAGGAGAGGCAGGCAGGCAGGCTGGCAGGCTGGCAGGAGAGGCAGGCAGGCAGGCAGGCAGGCAGGCAGGCAGGCAGGCAGGCAGGCAGGCAGGCAGGCAGGCAGGCAGGCAGGCAGGCAGGCAGGCAGGCAGGCAGGCAGGGAGGGAGGGAGGGAGGGAGTGGCAGGCATGCAGACAGGGAGGCAGGTGTGTGTGTGTGTGTGATTCATAATAATGTAGATGTTATTTTTGTTCCTTTATATTCCTCCTCTTCTCCTTCCTTTCTCTCATCATCTTTCAGTCATTGTTCTATTTTGTTATTTTCTGCCATTCGTTGTTAAAAAAATGTAATGTATTTGCTCTTTTCCTTCGTCTTCTTTTTTCATCCTATTCCTCTACTCTTCCTCCATTCTAGTCCTCCTCTTCTTCCTCCTTTATATTCCTCCTCCTCTTCTTCCTCTTTTATATTCCTCCTCTTCTCCTTCCTTTATATTCCTCCTCCTCTTCTTCCTCTTTTATATTCCTCCTCTTCTTCTCCTTCCTTTATATTCCTCCTCTTCTTCTCCTTCCTTTATATTCCTCCTCTTCTCCTTCCTTTATATTCCTCCTCTTCTTCCTCCTTTATATTCCTCCTCTTCTTCTCCCTCCTTTATATTCCTCTTCTTCTCCTTCCTTTATATTCCTCCTCTTCTTCCTCCTTTATATTCCTCCTCTTCTTCTCCTTCCTTTATATTCCTCCTCTTCTTCCTTTATATTCCTCCTCTTCTTCCTCCTTTATATTCCTCCTCTTCTTCTCCTTCCTTTATATTCCTCCTCTTCTTCTCCTTCCTTTATATTCCTCCTCTTCTTCCTCCTTTATATTCCTCCTCTTCTTCCTCCTTTATATTCCTCCTCTTCTTCCTCCTTCCTTTATATTCCTCCTCTCCTTCCTTTATATTCCTCCTCTTCTTCCTCCTTTATATTCCTCCTCTTCTTCTCCTTCCTTTATATTCCTCCTCTTCTTCTCCTTCCTTTATATTCTCCCTTCTTCTCCTTTATATTCCTCCTCTTCTCCCTCCTTTATATTCCTCCTCTTCTTCCTCCTTTATATTCCTCCTCCTCTTCTCCTTCCTTTATATTCCTCCTCTTCTTCCTCCTCCTTTATATTCCTCCTCCTCTTCTTCCTTCTTTATATTCCTCCTCTTCTTCCTCCTTTCTACTCTTCTTCTTCTTCCTCCTCTCTACTCATCCTCCTCTTCCTCCTTCCTGTTTGTCCTCGCCGTCGCTTCACGTGTCGCTGGTTGCCTTCTAATATTACGGTGATATTTCGTCTTCGTCTCCTCCTTCAGCGTAATTTTCTGCCGCGCTGCAAACGACCCCAGTCTCATCTTCCCCGCGTGTTGCCCGGGTTTCATTATGATTCCCGACCGTTCCTTTATATTGGTTACAATTTGTATCTTGGGTTACAATTTGTCTCGGGTTACAATTTATCTTAGGCTACAATTTGTCTCGGGTTACAATTTGTCGCGGGTTACAATTTATCTCAGGCTACAATTTGTCTCGGGTTACAATTTATCTCGGGTTACAATTTGTCTCTTGGGTTACAATTTATCTCGGGTTACAATTTATCTTAGGCTACAATTTGTCTCTTGGGTTACAATTTGTCGCGGGTTACAATTTATCTCAGGCTACAATTTGTCTCGGGTTACAATTTATCTCGGGTTACAATTTGTCTCTTGGGTTACAATTTATCTCGGGTTACAATTTGTCTCGGGTTACAATTTGTCTCTTGGGGTACAATTTGTCTCTTGGGTTACAATTTGTCTCGGGTTACAATTTATCTCAGGCTACAATTTGTCTCTTGGGTTACAATTTATATCGGGTTACAATTTGTCTCTTGGGTTACAATTTGTCTCGGGTTACAATTTGTCTCGGGTTACAATTTATCTCGGGATACACTTTGTCTCTTGGGTTACAATTTGTCTGCTGTAAATTCCTGAGTGGCTTTTTCCATTTTACTTTTTGCGAGTCAACATGAATTTATTAATTTTCTTCATACTCGAACCTTTCAATTTTTTATCATACACGAAAATAGGAAATTTCAGACCGTCAATAGATCATGTTTTTAAATATTTTCATGAATTTATCATTTTATTTTAGCAACAAACACTTCTTTTCCATTTTTAATCATACACGAAAATAAGACATTTCAGGCTGTCAATAGATCATGTTTTGAATTTCTTTTTTCCGTGGACGTGAATATCCATCAAAAAATTCAGCTGCATTAAAAAACGTGATATTGATAGAAAGAGATGGACCATTATTTTGCAGCCAATCTTTTACAGGCGCGGGAAAGAATTTTGATATAGGAAATAATGGGCCGTTAGGGTACGCGCCAAGAAGGTTTTATCGAAGGGCAGAGTGTTGTTTGTATCGAAGGGCAGAGTGTTGTTTGCATCGAAGGGCAGAGTGTTGTTTGCATCGAAGGGCAGAGTGTTGTTTGCATCGAAGGGCAGAGTGTTGTTTGTATCGAAGGGCAGAGTGTTGTTTGTATTGAAGGGCAGAGTGTTGTTTGCATCGAAGGGCAGAGTATTGTTTGTATCGAAGGGCAGAGTTGTTTGTATCGAAAGGCAGAGTGTTGTTTGTATCGAAGGGCAGAGTGTTGTTTGCATCGAAGGGCAGAGTGTTGTTTGTATCGAAGGGCAGAGTGTTGTTTGTATCGAAGGGCAGAGTGTTGTTTGTATTGAAGGGCAGAGTGTTGTTTGTATTGAAGGGCAGAGTGTTGTTTGTATTGAAGGGCAGAGTGTTGTTTGTATTGAAGGGCAGAGTGTTGTTTGTATTGAAGGGCAGAGTGTTGTTTGTATCGAAGGGCAGAGTGTTGTTTGTATTGAAGGGCAGAGTGTTGTTTGCATCGAAGGGCAGAGTGTTGTTTGCATCGAAGGGCAGAGTGTTGTTTGCATCGAAGGGCAGAGTGTTGTTTGTATCGAAGGGCAGAGTGTTGTTTGCATCGAAGGGCAGAGTGTTGTTTGTATCGAAGGGCAGAGTGTTGTTTGTATTGAAGGGCAAGTGTTGTTTGCATCGAAGGGCAGAGTGTTGTTTGCATCGAAGGGCAGAGTGTTGTTTGTATCGAAGGGCAGAGTGTTGTTTGCATCGAAGGGCAGAGTGTTGTTTGTATCGAAGGGCAGAGTGTTTTGTTTGTTGCATCGAAGGGCAGAGTGTTGTTTGTATCGAAGGGCAGAGTGTTTTGTATTGAAGGGCAGAGTGTTGTTTGTATTGAAGGGCAGAGTGTTGTTTGTATTGAAGGGCAGAGTGTTGTTTGTATTGAAGGGCAGAGTGTTGTTTGTATCGAAGGGCAGAGTGTTGTTTGTATGAAGGGCAGAGTGTTTGTTTGTATTGAAGGGCAGAGTGTTGTTTGTATTGAAGGGCAGAGTGTTGTTTGTATGAAGGGCAGAGTGTTTTTGTATTGAAGGGCAGAGTGTTGTTTGTATTGAAGGGCAGAGTGTTGTTTGTATTGAAGGGCAGAGTGTTGTTTGTATCGAAGGGCAGAGTGTTGTTTGTATTGAAGGGCAGAGTGTTGTTTGCATCGAAGGGCAGAGTGTTGTTTGCATCGAAGGGCAGAGTGTTGTTTGTATTGAAGGGCAGAGTGTTGTTTGCATCGAAGGGCAGAGTGTTGTGTCTGTATGAAGGGCAGAGTGTTGTTTGTATTGAAGGGCAGAGTGTTGTTTGCATCGAAGGGCAGAGTGTTGTTTGTATTGAAGGGCAGAGTGTTGTTTGTATCGAAGGGCAGAGTGTTGTTTGTATTGAAGGGCAGAGTGTTGTTTGTATTGAAGGGCAGAGTGTTGTTTGTATTGAAGGGCAGAGTGTTGTTTGTATTGAAGGGCAGAGTGTTGTTTGCATCGAAGGGCAGAGTGTTGTTTGTATTGAAGGGCAGAGTGTTGTTTGTATCGAAGGGCAGAGTGTTTTGTATGAAGGGCAGAGTGTTGTTTGTATGAAGGGCAGAGGTGTTTTTGTATTGAAGGGCAGAGTGTTGTTTGTATTGAAGGGCAGAGTCTTGTTTGTATCGAAGGGCAGTGTTGTTTGTATTGAAGGGCAGTGTTGTTTGTATTGAAGGGCAGAGTGCTGTTTGTATCGAAGGGCAGAGTGTTGTTTGTATCGAAGGGCAGAGTGTTGTTTGTATCGAAGGGCAGAGTGTTGTTTGTATCGAAGGGCAGAGTGTTGTTTGTATCGAAGGGCAGAGTGTTGTTTGTATCGAAGGGCAGAGTGTTGTTTGTATCGAAGGGCAGAGTGTTGTTTGTATCGAAGGGCAGAGTGTTGTTTGTATCGAAGGGCAGAGTGTTGTTTGTATCGAAGGGCAGAGTGTTGTTTGTATCGAAGGGCAGAGTGTTGTTTGGAAATGGGAATGTGGAAAAAGCAAAATGAACAACCAACAGTTTTTGGACGACCAGGGAAAGGCAGAGGAAAAAAAGTGAAAGAAATTAAAAGACAGAATAAGAGAAGACAACTAACTAGAGACCCAGACAGCAAGAAGATGAAAGAAATTAAAAGACAGAATAAGAGAAGACAATTAACTAGAGACCCAGACAGCAAGAAGATGAAAGAAATTAAAAGACAAAATAAGAGAAGACAACTAACTTTATTTTAGGTTTATTTTAGGTTATTGTAGGTTAGGTAGGTTATTTTAGGTTATTGTAGGTTAGGTTAGGTTATTTTTGGTTAATTTTGGTTATTTTAGGTATATTACAGGTTATTTTAGGTTAGTTTAGGCTTTTTGGGGTTTATTTGAGGTTATTTTAGGGGTTGTTAGGTTAAACATACCCAGACAGCAAGAAGAGGAACATCAGGGAGTGGTGATAAAAAAAGGCCAGACTCTCGGCAAACAACTGACTGAACTGAACAGAGTAAGTCAGTCAGGTAACGGTGACGCCTGTTGCTTCTCTTTCACTCTGACATTAGAAGAAGGTTATGAAATCTTGATGTTAGGATTAGAGGGAAAAGCTATGTTAGTAAAGGGAAATCTTAGTACTGTAGTAGAGAAATATGTTGGAATGAGATGATTATTGGTGGTTTTGACAATGTAAAGACAGACAATGAGGGACAAAATGATGAGTAAAGGGGAAAAAAGGCGTGGAATGAAGTGGTAAAATAAGGAGTAAATAGAAATAGCGTAGAAAGAAGTGGTAAAATAAGGAGTAAATAGAAATAGCCTAGAAAGAAGTGGTAAAATAAGGAGTAAATAGAAATAGCCTAGAAAGAAGTGGTAAAATAAGGAGTAAATAGAAATAGCCTAGAAATAAGGAGTAAATAGAAATAGCCTAGAAATAAGGAGTAAATAGAAATAGCGTAGAAAGAAGTGATAAAATAAGGAGTCAATAGAAATAGCGCAGAAAGAAGTGGTAAAATAAGGTGTAAATAGAAATAGCCTAGAAATAAGGAGTAAATAGAAATAGCGCAGAAAGAAGTGGTAAAATAAGGTGTAAATACTAAAAAAGGCGTAGCAACAAGAGGGGTAAATAAGGGACATGCTTATTATACCCTGAAGACTAACAAAGTTTGACGTGAAAATTTGCGAAAAGTTTATCATACGGGAGCTTTTATTTTTATTTTTAGCATCTCGAGTTCCTTCATTTTTATCTTGCTTGGTTTGTATATTTCTGCATCTTTTTCACTCATCTGTATCTTATTTCTTCTTCCCTGTCTTACGCTCTTACCAATGGCTTGAAATGTAGGATATCCCTTTATACTATCCCTACTATCCTTTACTTTTCCTTCCTATCTTTCTTTTCATTGTCAAAACATCCAATAATATATATATATATAATCATCACATTACAAAATATTTATCTACTATAGTACTTACATTTCCCTTTTCTAACATAACTTTTCCCTCTGCTCCTAACACACACACACTTCACAACTTTCAACCATTATATCACAGCTGCTCCTACAACTTCTTATATTGTTGACAACCTTTCCCAACACCATATTGACATCCTACAACACCCTCACCTACAGTTCCTCGCTTCATAACACCCTCACACCCTCATCACATCTCCCTCACCTCTCCCCTCCTAAACACATCACCTTTCCCTGCCACTCCCTTTCCCTTTCCACTCACATCCCTTTCCCTTCACTCACCAAGCGGCAGACGGCTCCAAGGCTAAAGATACGAGGTTATTTTACCTTACAATTCACTTCAACTCTCGTCCAGCGATCAGTAATGAAGCTTATAAATTTGGGAGGAAATGTTGGTAGCATGATTGGTATTAATGTGACTGAGATTTGCCTGACTGACTGACTCTCTCTCTCTCTCTCTCTCTCTCTCTCTCTCTCTCTCTCTCCTCTCTCTCTTCTCTCTCTCTCTCTCTCTCTCTCCTCCTCTCTCTCTCTCTCTCTCTCTCTCTCTCTCTCTCTCTCTCTCTCTCTCTCTCTCTCTCTCTCTCTCTCTCTCTCTCTCTCTCTCTCTCTCTCTCTCTCTCTCTCTCTAGTCTGCAAAAATCCCAAAATATTTCCTTTTTAACCAGTTGCACATTATTTCAACTTTCTCTCTCTCTCTCTCTCTCTCTCTCTCTCCTCTCTCTCTCTCTCTCTCTCTCTCTCTCTCTCTCAATCTCTCTCCTCTCTCTCTCTCTCTCAATCATCTCTCGTCTCCTCTCTCTCTCTCTCTCTCTCTCTCTCAAAACTCTCAAACTCTCAAACTCTATGGAGGGAGAGAGGATCCAATTCCACACAATCACCGTCGCGTTGCTATAATTACACGCAGAGAAAAACTTGGCCAGAATTACAAATCTATGATCGACAATGAGAGAGGGAAAGTGGCCTCGTTAAAACGGATTAATCGAGCACGTCCTCTCTCACTTAGATTGGAAGGTGAAAAAAAGGTCAAGTTTATAGTCTATTTTTTTCAGCGAGGCGAAAATTCCATTCTATTTTAAGGTCTCATGCTTAAAGATATGCATGCCTCTGTTTACTTGAGAATATGATTAACTATGATAGAATGCAACTGAAATTAAGAAGAAGCGTAGTATTTCCTTCTTGCATCAAATATCAGTCAGTAAGCAGCATTTAAAGGTCTCATGCTTAAATGTATGCCTCTATTTAGCTGATAATATAGTTAACTATGATAGAATACAACTGAAATTAAGAAGAAGCGTAGTATTCCCTTCTCCTGAAATCAAATATCAGTCAGTAAGCAGCAAGGGGTCTGGATTTTTCACCTCGTTAAAAAATACAGAGTTGGGTGACAAATTGTTACCCAAAAGACAAATTGTAACCCAAAAGACAAATTGTATCCCAAGAGACAAATTGTAACCCAAGAGACAAATTGTAACCCAAGATATTTGTTATTGTATTTCGTGGGTCTTTTATGGTTATTGTGTGTTAGATATTCTTCTTTATACGTTGCAGTTTCTGAGGTTCGAAGTTTTAGTCTTTGCTAGTTTTTTTTCTTTGAATGTTTATACCTATGTTGTTTTTCTATTTGTTGATTCTCTCTCTCTCTCCCTCTCTCTCTCTCCCTCTCTCTCTCTCTCCCTCCCTCTCTCCTCTCCTCTCTCTCTCTCCTCTCGTCTCTCTCTCTCTCTCTCTCTCTCCCCTCTCTCTCTCTCTCTCTCTCTCTCTCTCTCTCTCTCTCTCTCTCTCTCTCTCTCTCTCTCTCTCTCTCTCTCTCTCTCTCTCCTCTCTCCTCTCTTCTCTCTCTCTCTCCATTTTGAAATCTTCCACTCTACGTAAATTACCGTTTCCCTAATTTTCTTGTCTTTTTATACATGACACACACCACCACACACGCCACACACACACACACGCACACACACACACACACACACACACACACACACACACACACACACACACACACACACACACACACACACACACACACACACACAACATTAGCAAAAAAAGTAGAATATATGAATGAATTAAATGATTAAAACTAGAAAATTGAAATACGAATGAAAGCAAACGTCATAAAAAAGTATGAAAAGAACATGAGACACATTTTTTGAAGTGAATATAAATACTGTAAAAAATATATGAAACCCGCCGTGGTGATTCTTGAGACCAAACTAAGATGAAGAATAACTAAGAAACTAACTACTAAGAAACTGAGAAAACGAAGCGATTTTTATTCAGATCGAAACAGGACGCGGCACTATTATTTTGTGTATATAGTATTATTAAATGAACCCTTTTCACAACACACCCAACATAATGATAGACAAAAAAAGGAAGAAATAGAGACGCGAGGCGAGGTTGATGATAAAAAGTATATACCGGGAGGGATTTAAACATTCATCCTCAGAAGGTGGTTAGCGTATTAATGTCTGTCTTTTAGTGTTATATGTTAGTAGTAGTAGATTGTAGTGATGGTTAGGTTGTTAGTGTTTAGTGTGTGCCTGTAAGCAATGTGTTATAAGGGAGGGAAAGGAAGAGAAGGAGAGGGAGAGGAGGAGGTAAGCATGATGGCCTTGGAGAGAGAGAGAGAGAGAGAGAGAGGAGAGAGAGAGAGAGAGAGAGAGAGAGAGAGAGAGAGAGAGAGAGAGAGAGAGAGAAGCGGAGCACGAAATGAGACGAGAGATTAAAGGCATCAAGATCTGTGTCGCTGCGTCGGAAATGGCTTGCAGGCGACTAACTCGGAATGACAAGCTGCCCACCACCACCACCACCCACCATACCCACCACCGCCACCAGCACCACCACCACCCAACACCACCACCACCACCACCCAACACCACCACCACCCAACACCACCACCAGCACCACCACCCACAAACACCACCACCACCCACGAACACCACCACCACCACCCAACACCACCACCAGCACCACCACCACTAGTACCACCACCACCACCCACGAACACCACCACCAGCACCACCACCCAACACCACCACCACCACCATCACTAGTACCACCACCACCACCCAACACCACCACCACCACCCAACACCACCACCAGCACCACCACCACCACCACCACCACCACCACACCCCCACTAGTACCACCACCACCACCCAACACCACCACCACCACCCAACACCACCACCAGCACCACCACCAGCACCACCACCACTAGTACCATCACCACCACCCACCAAC
>JACEEZ010004663.1:27500-37500 GCA_016584305.1 Chionoecetes opilio | reverse complement strand
CCGATGCACTCGCAATCGAAGGTAGAGTTAATGGGCAGGGCATGTGGGTGTTCTTAGTCCACTCGACGGTGCAGAAAGATTTTAAGTGGATTTTGGTTCTCATCGGGGATCGAACTCGGGTCACCGAGAACGCCACTCGGAGACGCTAACCACTCTGCTACCGCCTCCCCAAAGATATTAAGATAGAAGTTAAGAAAATGGTAAAGATAGTTAGCTTTAAGAGACCCTTGGCTTCTTCCGTTATTAGTAGTGCAATAATGAGATAATGACATAACTACATCACCTTAATCACATCCTCACTTACCTCAATTTCCTTTCCTCAACAGGTAAGAATGGTCCACGTGAGTCACAGGGGCGGCACAGGTGAGCACAGGACACGCCGGCGACGCTGCAGGGGATGGAGGATGATGGTGAGGCCTTGTCTGTCCACGCCCTTGACTTCGGCTGGCCTCCATGACGCCCTTAGGGTTATCAGAGCAGAGTGTCAAGGCCTTCATGTTGCTTACCTAATACTGTGTTTATGTTTATGATTCATGTCCAAATGTTCGACAATTTATAGTAAACACCTTAGTGGAAATATATGTCAAGTGAATAATTTTGCTCTCGCATTATTTGAGAAAGAAGTTGAGGCAATGGATAGATATAGTTGGAAGCGTATCATCGGCTGTCTAACCTCGTAAGATAGTGTGGGAAAATCTGACGTTAAACAGAAAGAAGGAGCTATTTGAGAATTTTTGACGTTTTCGGAGCTTTACTTATATTGCAAGGATATATACATTAATGTTCTACCCTGAGCAAATATTATGCATGTAAGAATGTAGAAAGTAAGTGTTTATATTATGTGAGTCTCTGTCCAACACACACACACACACACACACACACAGAAAATCTTCTATATGTCAGAGTGTAGGAAGGAAATGCTTATATATGAGTCTTTGCCCAACACCCACAACCCCGTTCATGAATCCCAGTCCACCCTAAGAGGAAGATAACATAGCTTCGCCTCCTCCATTACATTAGTCTCTCTGATAAACAAACGCAATATTACCTGCTATTTCATCGCCGCTTCGTGAATGTAATTATAGATCCAACCTGAGACACACTTTGGGCCAGGTAATTTAACTTCAAAAGGAGCCGCGACCCTTCCGGCAATTACATCGAATTACGTCCAGGCTCCAGGATATTAACTTTATAGGGCGGAAGGAGCATAAACCCGCGGCAACACAATACTTTGTAATTCAATTAAACTTCACAGATACGCTGGAAGCTCTCGCGTTTGTTTTGGCGACTCGGTATTAAGGTCTCCCGCTGTCTCCTGCCGGACTTGGTATGAGGGAGGGAGGGAGGGTATCACGGTCTTGTTGGGTCCCGCTGTCTCCCTGCCGGACTTGGTATGAGGGAGGGAGGGAGGGTATCACGGTCTTGTTGGGTCCCGCTGTCTCCCTGCCGGACTTGGTATGAGGGAGGGAGGGTATCAAGGTCTTATTGGGTCCCGCTGTCTCCCTGCCGGACTTGGTATGAGGGACGGAGGGTATCAAGGTCTTATTGGGTCCCGCTGTCTCCCTGCCGGACTTGGTATGAGGGAGGGAGGGTATCAAGGTCTTATTGGGTCCCGCTGTCTCCCTGCCGGACTTGGTATGAGGGAGGGAGGGTATCAAGGTCTTTTGGGTCCCGCTGTCTCCCTGCCGGACTTGGTATGAGGGACGGAGGGTATCAAGGTCTTATTGGGTCCCGCTGTCTCCCTGCCGGACTTGGTATGAGGGAGGGAGGGTATCAAGGTCTTATTGGGTCCCGCTGTCTCCCTGCCGGACTTGGTATGAGGGACGGAGGGTATCAAGGTCTTATTGGGTCCCGCTGTCTCCCTGCCGGACTTGGTATGAGGGAGGGAGGGCATCAAGGTCTTGTTGGGTCCCGCTGTCTCCCTGCCGGACTTGGTATGAGGGACGGAGGGTATCAAGGTCTTATTGGGTCCGCTGTCTCCCTGCCGGACTTGGTATGAGGGACGGAGGGTATCAAGGTCTTATTGGGTCCCGCTGTCTCCCTGCCGGACTTGGTATGAGGGAGGGAGGGTATCAAGGTCTTATTGGGTCCCGCTGTCTCCTTGCGGGACTTGGTATGAGGGACGGAGGGTGTAAAGAAAAAAAGTACCATTAACCTATAAAGTTTTTTCGTATATTTTTTTCCTTTGACCAAACTAATTCAAAAGTAATAAGAAAAATATCAGAAACCAAACGAACTGTTTTATCCTATATGTTTTATCGTATATATTTTTGTTTTGACCCGACTAATTCAAGACTGATAAGAGAAATATTAGAAACCAAGTCAACTATTTGTTTTAACCTGTACGTTTTTTCGTTTTTCTTTTTTTTCTTTGACCACAAACTGGAAATCAAGAGTAAAAAGAAAAATATTAGAAACCAAACTAATTCAAGAGTAAAAAGAAAAATATTAGAAACCAAACTAATTCAAGAGTAATAAGAAAAATATTAGAAACCAAACTAATTCAAGAGTAAAAAGAAAAATATTAGAAACCAAACTAATTCAAGAGTAATAAGAAAAATATTAGAAACCAAACTAATTCAAGAGAAATAAGAAAAATATTAGAAACCAAACTAATTCAAGAGTAAAAAGAAAAATATTAGAAACCAAACTAATTCAAGAGTAAAAAGAAAAATATTAGAAACCAAACTAATTCAAGTCATAAGAAAAATATTAGAAACCAAACTAATTCAAGAGTCAAGAAAAATATTAGAAACCAAACTAATTCAAGAGTAATAAGAAAAATATTAGAAACCAAACTAATTCAAGGTCAAGAAAACATTAGAAACCAACTAATTCAGAGTATAAGAAAATATTGAACCAAACTTATTCAAGAGTAATAAGAAAAATATTAGAAACCAACTAATTCAAGGGGGTATAAGAAAATATATTAGAAACCAAACTATTCAAGGAGTAAAAGAAAGAAATATTAGAAACCAAACAATCAAGTCATAAAAAAACATTAGAAACCAAACTAATTCTATAGTAATAAGTAAAAATATTTAGAAACCAAACTAATTCAAGAGTAATAAGAAAAATATTAGAAACCAACAATTCAAGGTAATAAGAAAATATTAGAACCAAACTAATTCAATGTATATGAAATTGTTTAGAACCAACTAATTCAAGAGTCAAGAAACATTAGAAACCAAATAATTCAGAGTAACAAGACAAATATTAGAAACCAAACTAATTTCAGGTAATAGAAAAATATTAGAAACAAACTAATTCAGAGTAAAGAAAAATATTAGAAACCAAACTAATTCAAGGTCATAAGAAAAACATTAGAAACCAAACTAATTCAAGAGTAATAAGAAAAATATTAGAAACCAAACTAATTCAAGAGTAATAAGAAAAATATTAGAAACCAAACTAATTCAAGAGTAAAAAGAAAAATATTAGAAACCAAACTAATTCAAGAGTAAAAAGAAAAATATTAGAAACCAAACTAATTCAAGAGTCATAAGAAAAACATTAGAAACCAAACTAATTCAAGAGTAATAAGAAAAATATTAGAAACCAAACTAATTCAAGAGTCATAAGAAAAATATTAGAAACCAAACTAACTGGTTTTTTTCTTAATTGACTATTATATTTACCTGAACTTACATGAAAAATATTAGAAAACAAACTAGCCAATTTTTTATTCTTCTTGATTTACTCTTTTTTTTTCCTAAACCTTCATGAAAAAAATTAGAAACCAAACTAACTATTTTTTTCTGAATTAACTTTTCTTGACTCGAACTTGCATAAAAGAAAACATCAGAAACCAAACTAACTTTTTTTCTGTTTTTAATGAACTCTTTAATTGAACTTTCATGAAAAAAATATTAGAAACCAAACGACGTAACTTTTTATTTCTTTTCCTAATTAACTCTTCTGAACTTTCATGGCTGTAATTGTTGTTGTAATTGTGTTGAAGAGGAGGTCGACTGTTGCACCCTAACTTGTGTAGCGCTTGGAGCCGTCACCTTTAATTTGGTGTACTTGTGTTGTCTATAGGAAAACACGCTGTATATTACCTCTGTGGAATTGTTCAGATGCAAGGGAGGTCAAGAAATATTCACTGATGTTGATAATGCTGATATAAATAATCATAGAAAGATAGATAGATAGATAGATAGATAGGTGATAGAAATGATGATGCAATGGGTGTAAAGATGCATGTAAATAATATTGAGATAGACCAAAAATGAAGAGGAGGAGGAGGCTGTGGTGGTGTGGTTAATCTGTGTGGTGCGTGTGTTGTGGTGAGAGATAGATAGGAGGATACAGTGGTGGTGTGGAATGTGGTGGTGTGGTTGTGGTGACAGATAGACAAACAACCAGTAACCTATTTACAGTTTTGGTCTCAGTCAGAGTTCAAAGAAGTGTCTAAACCTGAGACTAGAATGTTTTTTGTTACATGACACGGTTCTTTGCTAATTAAGGTACGTGAGACTGGGTCCTGCTCATGGCATTACCACTACCACATAACACCAACACCATACACCAACACCACACACCAACACCACATACCACCAACACCACACACCATACACCACCACCAACACTACACACCACCACCAACACCACACACCACCACCACACCACACACCAACACCACACACCAACACCACACACCACCACCACACACCACCACACACTACCAACACCACCACCACCACACCACCACCAACACCACACACCAACACCACACACCAACACCACACCAAAACCACGCACCAACACCACACACCAACACCACACATCATCACCAACACCACACACCAACACCACACACCAACACCACACATCACCACCAACACCAGAGTGGCCTGAGCTGAAAATACTTTTTTTTATTTAATGTTGACCAAAAAAAAAAAAAAAAAAAAAATAGGGATTTTTTTTAAAGTTACGATGAAAATTAATCTTTGACTCACCTTGTAATAATGACATTGCAGTTCTAAAAAAGACAAAAGACAGTTAGGTCATTAGTGTGAAAGTCCTAATGAAATATGACTCACTAGGCAAATCAATTAGTAATAATAATGCGTTCCATAAACACACGAATAAAAAAAAAATCTACGTTGGAAATTTGTCTTCAATTTTTTTTTTTTTTTCTGAAGAAACGAACACTAAATTTTGCTGTGAGTTTGCGTTCACTCCTTATACAATAGTCCAGATTTGCACCTTCTACGTTATTCAAATACTTTTTTAACGTCCCCTTAAACATCGTCTCTGAGATAATAATGATTTAATGTTGCGAAATGATAATAAAAAATAGTAATCACGTAGTTTAGGGCATTTTTTAGGCGTTTTTTTTTTTTTTTTTTTTTTTTTTTTTTTTTTTTTTTTTTTTTTTTTTTTTTTTTTTTTGCCACTTCACCTGCCTGCGACCGAAAGATAATGACGTGAAAGTGAGGTGCTGACACGTCCATCAATACAGGAAATTAATGTTGCTGAAAAATGACGTTGCCTGAGCGAAACAAAAAGATTCTACTGAAAGCTTAGAAAATCTTATCCACCATTTAACGTGTTCCATCTACTGTATTTATTATTTATTCGCTTATTTCTTTATGTTTAGTATTTTATTCAATAGTTCTGATGTTTGTAATTGAATAGGTACGATTTTTTAAGACATAGTAATTCGGTATTAACCCCTTCACGCCCAGATCTTTCCTTTGCTATGTAAAATCGTCTGTTATTAGCCATAAAATTACGAAAAGTGACTTAATATACCAAATTAGTACTGGACAAGAATACTAAACAGGTCATATCTATAAAATATTGCTTATAATCATTAAAATTGTCTAATGGTACCCAAATTACAATGAACATTATGTTCTGGGCCTCAAGGGGTTAAATATGTGAGGTTATTTTTGTGATTTTAATTGTAGGGTAATGCTATAGGAACACTGCTAACTCGCTATGATTAATTGGACCTAGAAGTGCAGGTGCGTGAGTATAATTTGTCCTGTAGTTTGGCGTTGTGTGTCCCTATTTCACTGCTTGTTAATACTTGTGTCCCTATTTCACTGCTTGTTAATACTTGTGACAAAAAGAAACCGAGAGAAAAGTTGTTGTAATAAGAGGCAGTTAAGACTTTCTGGAATATAACATTTGTTACACACACACACACACACACACACACACACACACACACACACACACACGCAACACAACAGTACACAGCACACACGCATACACAACAGTACACACGCACACACACACAAAACACACACACACCACACACACACACACACACACACACACACACACACACACACCGATACACACACAGTACACACACACACACACACACACACACACACACACACACACACACCACACACACACACCACACACACACCACACACACACACACACACGCATACACACACAGTACACACGCACAACACACACACAGTTACACCGCACACTAGACCTGTTCAGAATTTTTTTTTCCTATTTTTATACCCCCTGCAAGGTTTCCCATGCTTTTTGACCTGGAAAAGCCTAAAATCACAACCATTTTGAGCTAAAATCTCAGGAACCTTTGCCTCATTGGACCTCAAGATATTAAGCCCGCGACAGTAGAAAAGCGCCTAATTTTGCCTGCCGCCAGACTTTTTTTCACCTGAGACTTTTGTTACAATTGGGATAGAACAAACAAATTGGTATCAAATTGAAGCATTTTTAATATTATTTCTGAAAAAACAATCCAAGTAAACATTCAAGAAAAAGACACATCATATCCAGAAAAAAGCAAAATTTTCTGAAAATTCATATAAATTTCATAATATTACAATCTTGACATCAAAAAATGTGACAAAGACTCTAAAAACTATTTTCAAGCGGCAGAAAACTCTATTGTCTATGTCAGAAGGACACTTCACAGTAATTTTTTCAGAGTTTGCTTCTTGAAGCTATCAAATCGCTCACGGTTGTATTCCACAGTTTGAAGAAGGTACTGTTTTTGCTGAGAATCTGTGGTAATGATGTTTGCGAAATCAGTCATCATCTTGACTCCCCGGCTCAGCAATGTCATTCACTACTTTTACATTGCTGACATATTCCAGGGCCTTGCTGTAGTCATCACTCCTTGGCCATGTCGCCACAGGTTGCAGAAGCCAGTCATACTCAATGCCAAGGGTGTCAAGCAGAAGATGACTCTCTGGACCAACTAGATCAGCCAGAGTCGTCTTGGCTGTAACCTGAGGGAACATAGGTTTCCCTCGTCTAAAGCTATCTGGCTTCTCAGTGGCGTGCAGCTTGGCAGCAATGTCCTGCTTCTCTTTGTCACTGAGTCTGCTACCGAAGAGAGCGAACGGCACAACCTCCTGTGTCAGGTACCACTTGGGGTTTTTTCAAGTTTTTTAGCACTGCCTGAGCAATCTCTGGATCTGTTCTCTTGAACTTCATCATGTCCTTCATGAACTGCAGATCATTTGCAGGAGCATCTGCAGCAAGTGTAAATGACATCCACATGGGTGTATAGAACAGTCCTAGGAAGAGGTTGAGGCGTTCCAGCTTCACAACAGTTTCTTCATCGTACTCCAGCTGCTCAGCAAACATGAACATCTTCATAGAATACAGGTTTCTGGCCATCCACCTGGCCTGATGAATGGCTCCAGGACGACTCCAGTGGATTCCGCGGGGAGGCGTGTCTCCAAGGACGATCAGTGTAAGCTCAGCCATCTCACGGTAGTCAGCTCTAGGAGTCTTCTCCGACCTCAGGATTTCCTGTAGTATTTCCTTGCACTCTTTCTTCTTTTTATTCAACCATTTTTGTCTGATGGACAGGGTTGTAGGGTGTCTGTGGTAAGATCTGTCCAAACGTCCTTGAAGTGCTTGAACCAAGGATTCTCTGGGCTCTTGACCTTGCCAAACAGATTCTCCCATACAGCACCAACCAGCTATTAGTAAATGTGGTGTCTGCAGGCCAGGTAGAACACCTTCCTGTCAAGCTGTTGCTCCAGAAGCTTGGCAGCTCCCGATGTACTCCACTGTTGCTGGCCGTTGTGTCAAACACAAGGGCAGTGATCACTCCAGTAAGCCCCCATGCCTCCAGCAAATCCATGGATGCCTCTGCCTGAGCCGTTCCTGTTGAGCTGTCTATCACTGGTACTCCCAGTAGCTTGCCTTCAGGATATGCAGGTGGTCCTGAGAACAAGCACCAGCCAGAGTCTCTGACGTGGTCCCAGGATCATTTCCCAGGACATCTCTCAAGCATCTTGCCATCCCAGTGGAGAGCAGCATACTTGGGAGGGTCCTCGCTAAATGCTGCCATGTACTCCTGGCTGATGTGGTACCTTGTCAGCATCCTGTTCCGTCTCGTTGTTGAGGTTGAGATGACAAACTTGTCCAGTCAGCTCCACCAGCCTTCAATGTAGCAGAGACTAAGGCTGTCACTTGATTGTCAGACAATCCCAGACGATCAGCGGTACTGCAGATGTCAACACACTCCATGACCCTCCTGGGAAATGTGAGAGTCACAGTGTCTTGGTGATGTGAACATCCAGGACGAGGTTGTTGGTAACCATGTCCTCTGCATTCCCTTCACTGTCGGTTGGGTCAGCCCAGGTAGACACATCAGCAGCAGTCCTTCCTTGTGTGGCAGCTGAAAAATTGTAGAAATTTTGTGACAAATTCATATCTTGTCCTCTCCTGCTGCAGTCTTGCAGCCCTCTGCTTGCTGCTGGGACCGTGACTCAAATACTTGTCATGACCAGACATGTGGGCCTTCTCTCTGTCTTCTGATCCTGGTAGAACCTGATGTCCTTGTCCTTCTTCTCCCTTGATAGCAGTCGGTTTCTCTCTATTTCCTGGATGCATCTGAAGCTCACTATGTCGAACAGGCTATCTAATTCAGGACAAAGGCCTCCTTTCCCTCCAGGGTCACCTGTTCTACCTTTATTCCTTGCTAGATCTCTGTGCTTTTTTGTGAAGTGTCATGAATGCTGCGCTGCATTGTACTTGGTCATGGTCTTGATCCTACCATCTGCCAGAATGGGATGATAGCCTCCACTGTTTCATTGGCAGAGGTCTTGATGCTTAGGATTCCCTGTATTTTCTGGCAAACTCTGGAGATGGAGAAGTACTGGCAGGCCTGTCTGTTGGTGGGTAACTGGGAGCCACTGATGCTGGATGATGGGTAGCCGATCAGGAAGGTTTCTGTAGCAGATCTAGTAGCAAGTCGGCGTGATGCTTGTCTCTGGACTGCAGGTGGAGGTTCTGAGATGTCAACTTTGCGTCCTCGGAGCTCCTTGCTTACTGCCATAGTGAAGTTATCTTGTGAAGTATCTCTGGATTTGTTAGCAGGTTTCAACAGATCTGCAACAAACATAACAGACCATTAGATGTCATGCTAAAACCATTGTGAATTTGTGACTAGAGTGAAATAAATTATATTTAGTTTAATTTTTTTGAAAATTTGAATGTAAATATCACATGTAATATTTCCATAAATGTTTCTATGCATTTTGATGTTTCAGTCAGCATCTAATTACTTGCTTTAACCTGCTTATGCCCATTTATTGGTGAAAAAATAGGCGAAAACAAACATCAAAATGCTCCGAAACTGGCGTTTCAGAAAACGTGTATAGAATAGAATTTCATGCTTCATGAGGCAAAGGTTCCTGACATTTTAGCTTATAATGGTTGTAATTTTCGACTTTTCCAGGTCAAAAAGCATTGGAAACCGTGCAGGAGGGTATAAAAATAGGAAAAAATTGTTTTCTGAACAGGTCTAAGCGCACACACACACACACAGTACACACGCACACACACATACACATACACACACACACACACACATACATACACACACATACACACGCACACGCATACGCACACGCACACACACAGTACACACACACACACACACACACACACACACACACACACACACACACACACACACACACACACACACACACACACACCACACCACACCCACACACACCCACACCCACACACA